>PVIY010047659.1:0-17720 GCA_004026745.1 Myrmecophaga tridactyla | reverse complement strand
GTTTTATTTCTTTTTCTGATGTCTTTTTATTTCTTTTTCTAAATCGATGCAAATGTTCTAAGAAATGATGAATATGCAACTATGTGATAATATTAAGAATTACTGATTGTATATGTAGAATGGAATGATATATTAATGTTCTTTTGTTAAGTTTTTTAATTAATAAAAAAGTTAAAAAAAATAGATGTGCTTGTGTATTTGTATGTGTATGTGTATAATCACTTCAGAACATCCTGAAACACAATAGGAGTTAGAAGAGTGATTTCTGTATTTAATGAGATAATAGTAATTTTTGAACTATGAAAGTATAGATTCTGCCCAAAATTCTAAATTTATTTACTTAGATATCTGAGTATGAAATATTTAGTGTTAAAAAAAAAAAAACTGAAGCAAACATTTAGAAACTCTTGACCAATAAAAAGTTGATTCATCTAACAATAAAAGTTGTATTAGTCCTTTTCAGTGTTTGGAAGAAGCAATGACTTCAAAAATTTTGGTTTACTTACTGTGTAAATATAATTCTAGTTTCTGGATTGAGGAATTATTTTATATTCCTGTCCACATTAAATGTTTCTCATGACAAAATTGTCAGTGAGTAGAAGGACATATCCAGTTTTGACTGTGACACTACCTTGTTGATTAACATTTGACAACTTAACTTGTCTAGTTTTAATTTTTTCCCTTTAAATAAGGAGATTGGATTGAATATGAACTATATTTCATTCCTGCCATATCATTATAGAGATCGATATAGGTATTTTCTTTTTGAAATAAGTCCCATAGGTCATAATTCTCGATGACCTATGTATTTTTAAATGACTTTAATTGGAAGCACAAAAAAAATTAAAATATTCTGGCATAGAGCTATATTGGTTTAAAATTTCATTTCTATATGAAATTAGGTCACTGGTTTTAGTGAGACATTTCAACATTTTGGATATTTCATCAACTTGGAATAAAGTAGCAAATTGAAATAGCCTGGAAGGAATATTCTTAATTCTCAAGTACATTTAAGCCACAATGAGTAGGAAAAGCATAATAATAGTTTGAAAGAAGCAAAGTTCTTTTGAAAGTTAGTCTCCTCAGGTAGAACACCACATTATTAGTAACTTTTCTAAGTGAAAATACAGAAAAGTTGATGGTAGAATTAGATTGAGAAAAAAAAAGTCTGGACAGTGACTCAATGAGAAATTTTACTCATATGTCAGTATATAATATCAGTGGAAGTATGTCATAAAATTCTCAGCTTCTTAGCTTATGCATATTATGTAGGAAATTATACATCAAGTTTTTTATAAAAAAATGGAGTGAAAATTTCACTTCAATCTAAGGAACTTATGTGACTTTGAGTAGTGATAAGCTCCTATTTTAAATTTTTTTATAATTAAATATTTTTATACTAATATTGTATATATGATGATCTGAAAAAGTATTTTGTCATGATGTTTTTATAAAAGTAAAATGAAAAAATAATAGTGGAAACTTCTTTAAGATCATACATTTAAAGATTTAATTAACACATTGATATTATTAAGTCACAGAACATGAAATCAAAGTAGATAGAATTTTAAAACTGATGAAGTATTTAGACTTAATCAAAATTATTAACAGCTTTATTTATTTTGAACAAATCTTTACATAGTGTTTGTTATATGCCAGACATTGTTCGAAGGGCTTCACAATATTAGCTCATTTAATTTGCAAAATGGACATGGGTTGGGCTTGCTATTGCTATCATCTCCATTTGATAGGTTTAGATATCAAGATCTAGAGATTTTACCATGGTGTCATGGCTAATAAGTATAACAGCGTTCATATGAATCCAGGCAATCTGTCTGCTTAGTCTGTGCTCTTAAACCATATGATAGACACTTCTTTTACAGAAAATGAAAATGAAATTAAAAGAGACTATGGGAATTACCCCAAAACACATAGCAATTTAGTATAAATTCAGCATGAGCAAGATTCTCTTGGATAACTTTAATGCCTAATGACTTGGGAGAAAACAAAGCAAATAAATTCATGAACATCAAACATTTTCCTGATATAAAGTGTCATCTGTATTGCTTTTTTTCTTCTCATTCCATACTGCAGTTTTCTAGAAATGGGAAATAAACACACAATTATTCCTTTAGCTGTGTTATCCAGTATGTGTGGAATTTTTTTTCTTAATTTTTTTAAAAAAAATTCTTATTACTTATTTTTTAAAAACAACATTCCATGATAATCTGAGCTAAGGAAAGAAGGGAATGGAGGAAGATGGTGAAATGAGAAGAGTTACAGGAGGAAAGAGGAAGGAGAGGAGCAAGAAGAGAAAGAGCAGAAAGAGTGACGCATACGAAATGAGAAATGTGAGGTATTCTATGTAAATAACGAAATAACTAACAAAGGGCACATATTTCTGGAAGAGTTCCCCCCATGTGTATTTCCAAAACAGCAGCACAGAAAGCACTTATGAAGATTCGTTTTTAATTTTTAATGAAATCATTTCCTATTTTTGTTTTTTTCCCACAGTATTGGCACCATAGATCAACAATAGCCAACACAAATTTTCAGTTGACAAAGACGAAGGTGTAAAATGATGCAGGGCTTTGTTCTCCCAGAGGATCTTTGATCAACTGTCAAAAACTGTCAGAGTTATGTTCTTAAATACCCTGGAAGACATTTAAAACGTTGCAGCATCAGAGTGCTAAATCAAGAACATGCAACTTAACAAACAGAAGAATCTAATGCTATACTTGATAGTTCCTCATCATCTTCCCCAGTGCTTGTGTGGAGCTGACCTGCATTATCACTGTGGGTCTCTGGCCCTGTCATGGAGGAAGCACAGTAACCCATATGCACATACAGGACTGCCTGCATGTCAATGCCAATCTATTCTGTGGCAACCTGAAGATTGGATAAGGACAGTTTTCTCTGGTATGCTCCCCCAGACCTTGTCCTGCACACAGATGCAGCTTGCAAAATCTAAATCAAAGTGAAATATAATAGACCACCCGTGGGGGATTAGTCTGTTTCAACAAGAGTAAAGAAGACATTTGCATTCCAGTAAATGGAGGAATTCCTTAGGTCATGATACCTGCTCAGAAAAAGGCTCAGAAAAGATGGATTTTGCCTAAAGCTGATCTTCTTGATAAGATGGCTAAACTCTGAAGGACAGCACCAGCCAACACAGAGAAATTTTCCAAGACTGTGAAAGGTGACTTTTTGTTTTGTTTTGTTTTGTCTTAGTTTACTTATTTATGTTAAACACTCAAGGACATCACTGTCATATCACTTGCTGAATACAAACACACACAAAAAAACAGACATCTCAAGCAATAAGTCCCAGAGTTAACACGTTAAAATAATAAAATGTAGAGTATATAACAAAAGATTACAAGACAAAGTAACAGGAAATAATGGCCCACCAAAGGAGCAAGATAAGCTTCAGAAATATCAACAAAGACCAAATCTGGATAAAGAAAAAGACTTAAAAAATATCTTTAATATTCTCAACGGAAAAGTGAAAACAAGAAGAAAGAACTGAAGGATGTCAAGAAAATGATGAATGAATAATATGAGAATCCCAATAATGAGATAGAAATTTTTAAAAGAAACAAAAAGAAATACTGGAGTTGAAGACTACAATAAATAAAATAAAAAATTCCCTAAAATGGTTCAGTAGCAGATTGGAACTAGCACTAGAAATAATCAGTGAACTTGAAAGTAGGACAATTGTCATGACTTAGGATGAGGATAAGAAAGAACAAATAAAAAGAAAACAGAGTCTAAGACACCTGTGGGACACTATGAAACATACCAATATATGCATTGTGGGAGTTCCAGAAGGCAAAGAGAGAGAAAACAGGGAAGAAAGAATAATTCAGTGAAATAATAGCAGAAAAAAAATTAACAAAAGCATGAATATACAAAATTTGAGATCCCAACAAATCCCAATGAACAGATTGAGCTCAAGAAGAAATACTCACAGATAAATTGTAGTCAACATATTGAATTCCAAGGACAAGAAGAGAGTTCTGAAAGCTTCAGCAGAAAAGAAATGGATTATGTATAAGTGGGCCCAATAAAATTAAGTGCCAATTTCTCATCAAAAACCATAGAGGAAAGAAGCAAATGAGGGAGAAACTAAGAAATTCAGAAATAAAAAAAAAATGGTTGAGGAAAATCATCACTACTAAAACTACCTTTCAAAAAATGCTGAAAGAAATTCTTCAGACAGAAAGGAAAGGACACTAGATGTTGAATTAAGGTAGCTTAAATAAAATAAACATCTCTTGTAAAGTTAATCATATGGGTAATTTAAATGCTAATGCCATTGAATTGTAATTTTTGGTGTGTCAATCCACTTTTTACATATAACAGTTTCTAAAATGGAAATGTACAAAAAGTAATGAAAAATTTAAAGTTTTGGGCATACATTGCATGAAGTTAGGTTGATTACAAGTTGAATGAGATTATTATAGATTTAGGATTTTATTTTAATCTCCATATTAACTACAAAGAAAATATCTGAAAATTATATACAGAAGAGAATCAAAGGAATTTGACATAATAGTATAAACACACACTCAAAATAAATATGATAGGCATTAATGGAAGAATTGAGGATCAATGATGTTATAAGATTTCCAAAGACTAAATAACAAAATGGGAGAAGAAAGTCCTACATTATCACTTGTTACTTTAAATGTGTATGCATTAAATTCTCCAGTTAAAGGGCAGAGGTTGGCAGAATTAATAAGAAGGTATGACCCAATTATATGCTATTTGTTTTTATATTCAAACACCCAAGCAGATTGAACATGAAAGAATGAAAAAATATAATCCATGCAGATAGTTGTCAAAAGAGTGCTAGAGTTGCTATATTAAAGTAAGATAAAATAGGGCAGGTGATAATGGCTCAGTGGCAGAGTTCTTGCCTGCCATGCCAGAGACCCGGGTTTGATTCCTGGTGCTTGCCCATGCAAAAAAAAAAAAAAGGAGATAAAATAGACTTACAGACAAAAGTTGTTATAAGGGACAAATAACATCACTCTCTACTGATAATAGAGTCAATTCAACAAGAAAATGTAACAATTGTAAATATATATGTACCTAATAGCAGAGCCCCAAAATATATGAAGAAAACATTGAAAGATTTGAAGATTTGAAAGGAGAAATAGACAGTCTTACAGTAATAGGAGACTTCAGTATACCACTTACATTAATGGACAGAACATCTAGACAGGAGATCAATAAGAAAATAGAAGATATAAATGATATTATAAAACAACTACACCTAATTGGTATATATAGAACGTGTCACCAACAACAACAGAAAATTCATTCTTTCTCTAGTGCACATGTGTCATTCTTCAAGACAGCCAATATATTAGGACACAAAACAATCTCAATGAGTTTTAAACTATTGAAGTCTTACAATGTATCTTTAACAACAATGCTAGAAAACAATACCAGAGATAGAACTGGAAAATTAATGAATATGTGGAAATTAGGCAATGCACTCTTAAACAGCCAAAGGAACAAAGAAGAAATCACAAGGAAATTAGGAAATATCTTGAGGTGAATGAAAATTAAAACAATACATACCAAAAATTATGAGATTCAGTAAAGATAGTGTTGAGGGAAAAATGTATAACTCTAAATGCTTGTAATAAAATAAAACAAAGATCTCAAATCAGAAATCCAATTTCACACATGGAGGAATAAAAACAAAAGAAGGGTAGAATAAAGCTAGAGTAAGCAAAGGTAGGAAATAAAGATTAGATCAGAAACAAATGAATCATACAGGTAAACAAAAACAATAAATAATCAACAAAAACATAAGTTGGTTCTTTCAAATATTCAATAAAATTGATGGATTTTTAGCTAGACTAATGAACAGAAAAGAGAGAGGAAACAAATAACTAAAATTAAAAATGAAGAGGGGACATTACCCCTATTATACATATAAACCCCACAAAAATAAAATGGACAAGAGGATACCATGAACAATTGTAGCCAAAACATGAGATAACCTAGATAAAATGGACACACTTCTAGAAATCCACAAGCTATCTACACTGACTCAAGAAGAAATAAAAGACCTCAAGAGAAGTATAAAAAGAGATTGAATTGATCACCATAAAACTCTGATTAAAGGAAAGCTCAGAACCAGATGGATTCAGTGGTGAAATTTACCAAAGATTTCAAGAAGAATTAACATAAATATTGCTCAAATTCTCTCTAAAAATGAAAGAGAACATTCCACAACTTATTCAATGAGTCCTTTATCACCCTAATACCAAAGCCAGATAAAGATATAGAAAATAAAGTTCAGGCCATTATCTCTTATTATTAGATGCTGCTTAAAAATTAACATAGAGAAAGGAGTGTTAGAGAAAACATTAAGAAAGCATTGTTAATAGGGCAGCTGAGAGGTGCAGCCCATCTAGGGGTCAGCATGGTGGCTCACAGGAGGCTAGGAGTGGGGTTGCCATATGATACTGCAACCCCATTGCTAGGCATGTACCTGAATGAACTGAGAATGGGAACAGGAATGGACATTTTTCACACTGGAGTTTATGGTGGCAGTGTTCAAGATTTGCAATGGATGGAGGTGGCCTAAGGGCACAACAACTGAGGAATGGAAGGGACTACTGAGAGGCTGAAAGAATGAAGCTGTGAGGCATGCAACTAACTGGGTGAATGATACTTAAGGACAGTATGTTGAAAGAAATAGCAAAAACAAAAAGACAAATATTATCATACCTTATTCATATGGACTAATTATAATGTATAAACTCAGAGAATTGAAGTTGAGACATAGGCTATCAGGATGGGGCCTATTATAAAAGGTCCTAGACTGTAAGCTCTTACAATAGCCACATATATTCAAGAGTTGTATCTGTTAGTTCTAAATTCTGAAGTACTGAACTATTAGAGTATAACCTGGTTGTTCCCTGAAATATTGGGTATGTACGTGACACCTGACTGAGTTAGAGCACTGAAGCTATGGAAGTCAGCATTACCACATACAGCAGCTGTTAAAAGTGTTGAAAAAGTGATCATACTTCATTCAACTAGAGATAGGAATGAAGCTGATTTGGATAGGGCAAAAGTAATTCAGAATACAGGGTAAAGGATGATATGGTCCATATTTTAAAACTTCAACTTGTGAGATCAAAAGAAGGCATGTTTATTTGGTGTAAAATTTATATTTTGGGTAGCATATTATCTAATTTAACTTGTATGATCAGTTTATTTGAATATCATAATTACATGGAATCTTGAAAGTGCATGAGAGTCTGTTGGTTTGTATAGGTTAGTGTGATGCTACAATATAGCCCAGAATAATTTGGACAGAGAATAAAAAAGTATTTGCAAAGTCCCTTTAGGGGAATGGGGAGAAAGGAGGAAATATTCAATTTTCCCATCACAAGCAGTTGGGACAACCAATTCAATTGGCTGAACCCTTGATCTTGGGGTTCACCCTTAAGAAACTTATTCCTGCAAAGGAGAAGCTAAGTTTACTTATAATTATGCCTAAGAGTCATTCCCAGAGAACCTCTTTTGTTGCTCAGATGTGGCCCCTCCCTCTAAGACAACCTGACGGGTGAACTCACTGCCCTCCCTCCTATGCAGGGTATAAATCTGCCTGGCAATGTGAGACAGGACTCCTGGGATGACCCAGGAACTGGCATCGTGGGATTAAGAAAACCTTCCTGACCAAAAGGGGAAAGATAAATGAGACAAAAAGTTTCAGTGGCTGAGAGATTTCACACAGAATTGAGAGGTTATGCTTGAGGTTCTTCTTATGCATTATATGAATATTCCCTTTTTGGTTTGTGGTGTATTGGAATGGCTGGAGGGAAGTTTCTGAAACTGTTGAGCTTTCTTTCAGTAGACTTGATTATTGAAGATGATTAAATAAGTATATAGCTTTTATTATGTGACCATGTGGTTGTGAAGACCTTTTGTTTGATGCTCCTTTCATCCAGGGTATGGTCAGATGAGTAAAATTAAGGAAAAATAATAGGGGATATAAAGGATTAAAAAAAAACAGTAGATTGAAATTCTAGTAGTCAATGAGAAGGAGGGGTTGGAAGTATGAGATGTATGACTTTTTACTTTTTGATTCTTTTTGGAATGAGGCAAATATTCCAAAAATGATTACTGTGATGAATGCACAACTATGCCATGATATTGTGAGCCATGGACTGCATTGTGTGAAGATTTCTTAATGAAATTTTTTAAATAAAAGAATAAAGGATTGCTATGAATAAAAAAATAAATAAACCAGTAGTCCTGTTTATTACCTCATCAGCACATGGATTGCATCCGTGCTGATTACTTCTACATTTTGCCAAGGGGAGTGTCTCCTGCCATTAGTGGCATTTATTCTAATCAGCTGAAGGCTAGAAAGGAGAAATCAGGGGAATCTATCTCTCTGCTTCACCAAGACTCTCCCTGGGGATTTATTAAGACCTTCATCAGAGCTGTCAGCTTGTGGCCTGCCCTATGGAATTTGAACTCATGCATTCCCACAGTTGCAGAAGACACCTTTATAAAATTCCATTTTTACAGATACCTCCTATTGATTCTGCTTCCCTAGAGAACCCTGAGTAATGCAGATTTGTATGCAGAAAACTACAAAACAATATTGTAAGAAATCAAAGCAGGATGAAATCGATATAAATTTTGTTTTCCTGTATTGGAAGACAATATTGTTATATCAATTCTGCCCAAAGCAGTTTACAGATTCACTGAAATCCTAATCATAACTCTAACAATATTCTTGACAGAAAAGGAAAAACCAATGTGCTGTTTTGAAAGTATTATGTATCCCAGAAAAGCCATGTTTTAATCCTGATCCAATCTTGTGGGAGCAACAGTTTCTTTTAATCCTGAGTCAATACCAGTATCTCCACGGAAATGTGACATACTCAATTGTGGGTGTGACTTTTGGTTAGATGGAGATATGACTCCACCCATTCCAGATAAGTCTGGATTAGTTTACTGGAATCCTTTAAAAGGGAAACATTTTGGAGAAACCTCAGAAATGACAAGTGACAGAAGTCTCAGAGCCGAAAGAAAGAGCATACATAGATGCTTGAAGAACAGTTGCTTCAGAGAACAGAGACATGGATGTTTGGAGATGCTTGGAGCCCAGCAGCTGTCATCATGAGTTGTTAAACAAGCCAGTACTTGGAGAGAGCCAAAGGAAACCAAGAGATGAAAGCCAGCCCCAGAAAAGCAAAGTAAGGAATCTCTACATGGACAGAGACTAAAAGCTACAGACCCTAGGGGCAAGCAACCAGCGGATACCAGCCATGTGACTTCCCAGCTGACAGAGCTATTCCAGACCAATTGGCCTTTCTTAAGTGAAGGTAACCTTTTGTTGGTGCCTTAATTTGGACACTTTCACTTCCTTATAATTGTAAACTTGTAACTTATTAAATTCCTCTTTTTGAAAGCCATTCCAGTTCTAGTATATCACATTTTGGCAAATTACGAAGTAAGACAACCAATCTTCAAAAGTATATGGAATGGTAAGAGTCTTGAATAGCCAAATCATCTTGAATAAAGAAAAATGCTGCAGGAGTTACATTACACAATTTTAAAACTTATTACAAAGCTATACCAATCAAAACAATATTGTAATGGCACAACATTCCATATAGATCAATGAAATCAAATTGAGAATACAGAAATAAAATCTCACATCTATGACTTTTTTTTTTATATTTTTAATTTTTCGCATGGATAAGCACTGGGAATTGAACCCAGGTCTCCGGCATGGCAGTCGAGAACTCTGCCTGCTGAGCCACCCTGGACAGCCCAATTATTTTTTGATAAGGGTGAAATTCAATACATTGGGGAAAGGATAACGTCTGCAACATAAGGAGCTGAGAAAACTGGATACCTATAAACAAATGAATGAAGGTGGACCCCTACCTCACACCATATACAACAATTAAAAATAATGGATCAAATACCTAAATATTAGGATCTAAACTATAAATTACTAGAAAAAACATAAGGAAACATTTTCAGGACATTATATTAAGCAGTAATTTTTCAGCTTTTACATCACAAGCATGAACAACAAAGGAAAATACAGATCAGTGGAACTTGATCAAAATAAAAACTTTTGTACATCAAGTGATGTTATAGGAAAAGGATCTTATCACCCCTTATGGAATGGGATAAATTATTTGGAAACTACATATCTGATAGTGGGTTAATACCTAGAATATATAAAGAAATTCTACAATATCACAAGAAGCCAAACAACCCAATTTAAAAATGCAGAATCAAACTGAATAGATGTTTCTCCAAAGAAGATATACAAATGATCAACAAGCACATAAATAGATGGTCAACTTCATTAGCCATTAGGGAAATATTAATTAAAACAAAAATGAGGTGCCATTTCATACCCACTGGAACACCTACTATGAAAAATAAGTAGTGTTGAAGAGGATGTGGAGAAATAGGAACAGTCATTCATTGTTGGTGGAAATGTAAAATGATGCAGCCACAATGAAAACAGTTTGGCTGTTCCTCAGAAAGTAATCTATAATATTGCCATATAACCTTGCAATCTTATTTCCAGTTATACATCCTCCAAATTTGAAAGTGAGGAGTAGAACAGAAATAGACACACCAATATTCTTAGTGGCATTATTCAAAATTGCCAAAAGTGATGCAACTCAATTGTCCATCAAGAGATGAAGAGATTAACAAAATATAGATGAGTTTTGAAGATAGATTGTTGAGTGAAATTAGCCAGTCAGAAAAGATGAATAATGTATGCTCACATTTATATGATACAATTAAAATATACAAATACACAAATTCATAGAGTCAAAAATTAGAATACAAGTTCCCCCTGGGTGGGGTTATGGAATGGGTGTTGATGTTCAATTCCTTCTGAGTTTCTGTTTGGGATGATGGAAAAGTTTTGCTAATGAATGGTGATCATGGCAGCAAAACATTGTGAATGTAATTAACCCCACTGAATTGTATATTTAAAAGTGGTTGTGTATACATCACCAGCATAATAAATTTTAAAAACCATTTAAAAAATGAAATCATACTGGAATACTATGGTCCCTTAATCTAATAGGTCTGGTGTCTTAAGAAGAAGAGGAAATTTGGACATTTGACACAGCGACACAGTGGGAAATAGCCAAGTGACAAGAGATGCAGTGATTGAAGTGCTGCAGCTGCAAGATTGCAAGCGAGCACCAAAAGTTAGAAGAGGCAAGGAAGAATTCTTTCCTACAGGATTCAAGGGGAGCATGGCCAACCAACACATTGCTTTAAGAATTGTAACCTCAATAACTGTGAGATAATAAATTTCTATTGTTTGTAGACAAAAAATTAATAATAATAGCTAACACAAACACTCCTAAAATTGGCAGTGTATCTATTTTAAATATTTTTATGCCAACATTTTGTTAGGAAAGGCAATGGGGTGTGTAGCAAACTGCAGAGATTTGGCTTCATTAGAAGGGATTCCAGACCCTGCCATTTAACCCCTGCCAGTTGTTGTCTTGCAGGAGTGCTGGTCTGATGGTGCAAAGACTCTGATTTTGACTTTCATGTGAAATTATCTAATATGAAAATGTTGGCTTTCTTTTTCCACGTGTGGGATAAGCCAATTATATCCAAAGACCAGATCTAGACCACTTTTATTAGCTGCTTCCAACCTCTGTCATAAATGATCTCAGATAGATGTGTAGTTGTAGTTTTTCTGGTTGGATAGGTGACAAAATGCTTCTATGAAAATTTATTTAAAACCATCATAATCTTTTTCTTGGTGTAATAGCTTGAAGGTTCAGGAAAAATAGTGCATCAGATGCATGGCAATTTTCAGTACATTTTTCATAGTTGGAAAGTAGTCATATATATCTTATTTCTATGGTTTTAAAAATAGATCAATTCTGTTCTTGCTTAAAGGAATTACACTCTGTGCACTCACATTTACCTAAATTAATATTTAAAGATGGAATAAATTGAAAATGAAATTGAATTAAGCTAAAGTATTATATTGCAATATATGCTGATGGTTTGTAATTAATCAGATATGCAAATGTCAATCTATAAATGTAATAAGCTGTGCATACAAAATGGTTCAAATATAAAATGCTTAAGATCATATAACATGCCATGAGAATGAAGATGATGTGGCACAGAAGGATTTAAGCTCAATTACTTTATAAATATTGCAGTAAAATGTAATTGCTTTTAGAGGGTTTTTGTGAAAAGAAACCGAGACTCTCATATGTGTCCTATACATTTGAACACATAAAATCTCCATGATTCAGAAAGAAGTTCAGTGTCTTCCTAAGTAATAGAGTTAGTATCTGTTATTGGTATTGAATGGCTTATCTATAGTCTGTCCTCACATCTGGATGTATTTACTATCCTCCTCTCTGCATAGATCTGTTCTGTTTAAATATTTCTTAAGTATTGTGGTATGCTGTATTTAAGTCTCAAAAGAATTCTTCCTGGAGCACAAACCTCAAGTGCACTCTTTTCACTTAGCGTAAAGCTCCCTTGCTTTGGGTGCTAAATTTTTTTTAGCTCCCACCCCATATTTTTCTTCCCTCCCAAGTAAGACAAACTCAATGAAAAAGATATTTTAGCAAAAGGAAAGATATGCCTTTCTTAACAGAGCTAGAGATATAAAGTTTGGAATGGAGCCTCCTTAGAATTTCTGCTGCCACTTTCTTGACTAAAATCATGACTAAAATAGGCCATATTACAGCGAACATAATGTGTGGCATGCTTTGGAATGTGGGCTTGAGTTTAAAAATCTGTGTATTGTGTACCAGGTCTTGTGCTACCAGCCATTACCTTATTTACCTCTTATAAGGCACAGTTTTTTTGTTTGTTTTGCATGGGCAGGCACCGGGAAATGAACCCGGGTCTCTAGCATGGCAGGTGAGAACCCTGCTTGTTTTTTTTTACAATTGCAGGGCCCAGTATTTTAATCAGTTACTTGTTTCTCCAAGTAAGGGCATTATGATCTTTTCATGTAGCAACAACAGTTTAGGGGATATTTGATTTTATAATTAAGGACAATTCTATAGAGAACTACATTTAATTTTATACAAAACTTGTAACCTTGTCCTTACTATTTTCATTTCACTTTGGGCTCTTGAAAACTTCATCATGGATCAGTATTTGAGAACTACTGTTGTGTTAGATTAATTTTATTTAATTACATGTATATTTAGTTACCTATAGTTCTTAACCCCTTCTGTTCTCATTAAAATAACTATTTAAGATCTTATTGCATTTATTCTATTATTAGAATAGTTATGAACAAGTCAGTTCTTTAGTATACAAAATGAACATTAGCTTATGTTGAGTAAATCTAGGTAAGTCTTTCCAGATTTGTAGTTACTTGTAAGTTCAGCTTCAACCTCTAGCTATTGCTCTGTATAAGTGACATTGGTTAAATGTTTTCACTGTTAACATATGGATCCAATCTTCAAAGGCCCTGATCCTCACTATCATTGACTTGTGTGATATCAAGCAAAAACTGCATAGCTTTACCTGTATTTTATATTTTCTTCTACAGCAGATAATCTGTAGTATCCTTCCTTTCTTATTTGTAGCTACACTGTGAGGATTGAGATACTGTTTGGAAAACATTCTTAGGTTTTGGAAGGGCGATGTGGCAGGACGGTTGATTTGTGGGCCTTTTAAATTCGTTCCGGTTCTTTTTTTTTTTTTTTTCTGAGAATGGAACTCTTTCAACTTGTTATTGCATTAGAGGATAAAGATTGTGAAGAAAACTCCAATAGACAGAAACATTTTTGATATAATGTAATATTTGTAGCCACATAATCTAGCTAGGATGTGAAAAAGGATATCCACTTGAAAATGAGTCCTTTTTATTAAAAAAAAAAAAAAAGGTTCAGATTAGGTTTTCCTTCTGTTGAGGTCCCTTATGTCAACCTCATCTTTTATCATTTATCTTTCTTTCCCACTTCCCTCCTTCCATTTTGAGTCCATGATTTTTTTTTAATTTATTTATTAATTAAAAAAAATTAAGAACAAACAAACAACTCTGCTTGTTGAGCCACCATGGGTTAATGATGAAAGTATGATGCACAATGTGTTTAATTTTTTTTTTTTTTTACGAAAGTCACAGAGATCCTTAATACAAGTCAACATTCAGTCCCAATAGTAGTTGATCTAAGGTTCATATTGAAATCTCTATATTTGACTGACTCTCTATTTACACATAAAGGTGGTAGTTCCCTTATTGAAGAAATGCAAGGTACTTAAAGTCACCATAGCACATTGTATGACACACAATATAATTTATAGGTATTATTCCAAACACTAGCAACTTAATACTATGAAGGAATGCAAGAGTGTGGAATCAGCTAAATTTTGTGAGACCATCTTAAAGCACAGAAGAGCTGAGTGAAATGAAAGATGAAATTAGGTTTATGGTTTAATTATTTTATATTTGCATATGTTATATTTAATTATGTTATATTTGCAGGGTCTTTTAAACTCTTCAATGTTGAAAATCTGACCTAACATTTCTGTGAAATACAGACTTTTTCAATTTATTTCAATTCCTTTCTTTCCCAATTGATTGAGGATAAAAGCCAACATATCTGAAACAATGAATCATTAGTGAGGTATTTCTACTGTGAATAGAAATAGAAAGTAATTATCTCTGGGCAGTTAGGATTGCTCTTTCTCTTAGAGAAAACAATTCAGGCTGTTTGGTCATACCTGCTCAGAGCCTTCAAAAATAACCTGTTTGGAAACAAGTTGTATCCAGAGGTATCCAATCCACTCTGGGTTTTCTTAGAGGCTGGAAAGAAATATGCATAAGATAAGATGTGTAAAACATAGTTTTAATCTTCAAGGAACTTGCAGAGATGGACAGATAACCAGTATACATAGAAAGGACACACATGGAATTCTTTGATAGTTGGAGGGAGGAGAGAACAAATTCAGGTTACAGGACTTTGAAAGCTTTGGGAATGAAGAAATGACATTTAAATTACACTCTGGGAAGACCCTCCATTCTGTGAAAGACAAAGAACATCTACTCGAAGTTGTTAAAGAGAAAACAAAATGAGGGTTCAGAGGCTTGAGGTATATAGACTTCTGACATTTTTTCTTTGCAGAAAAGATAAAGTGGCAAAGGTCACAGGGCCATCTACCGTGGGCTTAAACTGCTACAGAGCAGACCCAGCATGTGTTACCACGCTCAGGAAGGATGTCTAAAAGTATGTTTTTAGGAAGAAGCATAAAGTCAGTGGCTTCTGTGCTTTAGGGAAAATTTTATGTGGCCATTAAGCTGGAATTAGGTCTACTATTGCCAAAAAAAAAAAAAAAACAGAACCCCTTGAAGTATTATTAAAGAAAGCTACGTGACTAATCCACCAAACTAACACAAGATACTGGTGACTTAAGTGAGTTGAACCAAGTAATCAGTGAATTTACATAATGGGATTTGCATAAGTCCTAATTTGGTCAGCATAATACTTATGATGCAACTTCTCCAAACTGGAAGGGTGTAGACTTAGGTTTGTTTGTTTGCTTCCATAGCATATACATATACATATACATATACATATACATATACATATACATATACATATACATATATATATATATATTTTTTTTTTGCATGGGTAGGCACCAGGAATCAAACCTGGGTCTCCCATCTGACAGGTGAGAATTCTGCCTACTGAGTCACTGAGTCCTGCCCTAAAACAGTATTTTTTAATTATTTGCCTGTTTAACATATTTTCTGTATTGCTTCCTAATATTCTACCAACTTTTTCCAAATTTTTGTCCCTCAAATGAATAGCCCTAAACTGCCATAGGTGATATTATGATAATGCAGAAGGAGAATAGAAAATGGGGACTAGAGGAGGTTGCAAGTGAATGGAAAAGCATAAATCTAAACACTCCTGTGGTGGGCCTATTGGCAGTAAAGGAAAAAGTCTCAGGATAAGTCTGGGTGCCTTCTCAGGCTCTCCCCTGCACTTCATATTCTGCCTTTACCTTGGGTAACTGCTGTGTGACTGAATGCCTGTTTAAGTCAATTATTTTTGAACTCCCATCATGTTTCAGGAATTATGCAGATGAATAATGTATGGTCTCTTCCCTCAAGTTGCACATTGTGCAATTTAAGTCAGGCAGACTTAACTAAAGCTGGCAATTTTAAGCAAGTGCAGTGATATAGGTATGTACAGCACACTTCTGTAGCCTTAAGGAAAGGGCTTAGGGAGATTTTCCTGGACAGGGCATTACTTAAGCTGAAATGAAATATAGGATGACCCATCTCATTTTATTTCAAGTTAGTTTAATGATATGAAGCCACATTTGCATTTGTGCAAAAGCGTGTGTGAAATAATTATATTGCACATGTAAGTATGAGTGTATGTGTGCGTGTTTGTAATGTGTTATACACACATTATTCACAGTACTCTTAGAGTTTAATTGGAACATCAGGGAATGATGGAATAGCTTAGTTAAACTGGGTATTGTCTTGCATAATTTCCCCCATGCATTATTGTGGCAAGGAAAATCATGAGGGTATAATTTTAAGACTGTTCCCAAGCCTCTAAAGTTCTGTAAGGTTTATGTTTCACTTTATGTCATCGTTAAATGGAGTTGAGGTCTAGAGATGTGCTATCATGTGGTGCTTAATCTAGGCAGCACCCAACATGGTTTTTATGTTTTGTTTTGTTTTTGTTTTTTTTTAACATAGGCAGGCACCGGGAATCAAACTCGAGTCTCCAGCATAGCGGGCTAGAATTACGCATGTTGAGCCACCATCGCACCGCCTCCACACGTTTTTGAAAGGTCCATGTCGCCCCATACCAAAGGGTTCAGAAGAAATTGTTGCTTGAGTAACACTCTAGAGTACTCTTTGAAACAATTTCATGACAGAAGTGTCTAGGGAAAGGATAAGAGACACAGAAGGATTCACTTTTAAAGACTGGTAGAGAGAATAATGTTTCCTGATGTCCAAAGATGTACACTGTATTATCCCCAGAAACTATGAATGTTTTATCTTTCTGTGGAAAAGAAAGTCCTTGTAGATATGATTCAGCTAAAGATCCTGAGATTGGGAGATGATTTGGGTAGACCCCTTATAATCAAGAGGATCTTTCTTAGAGAGGTATGAAACATCAAAGTCAATGAAAAAGGAGATGTGATGACAGAAGCAGAGTTTGATTGATGAGTGAGGAAGGGGCAATAAGCCAAGCAATGCAGGCAAGATCTAGAAATGTAATAGGCAAGGAAATGGATTATCCCCTGGAGCCTCCAGAAGGAAAGAGCCCTGCGGACACCTTTGCTCATTGCAGAATTCTGATTTCCAAAACTGTAAAATAAGAAATTAGTGCTGCTTTAAGCTAAATTTGTGACATTTTTACGGCAGCAGTAGGAAATGAATGCAGACTATCATAACTATTGTAGAAGAACAAGTCTCTAAACAGATGCTATCAAATTAATCAATTCTTTATATCATGTAATATGTATTCTTTCAAAAATCTTGCTTAGGAATCAATAGTATAATAACTGGTTAATTAATTAGCTACTATTTAAGAAAACACATATAGTCTGGATGTTTCTTTGTGTATGTAATTTATGTATATCACAGATTATAATCTGTACTATCATTATTTTGTAATTTGAAATATAATATTCACTCTAAGTACTAAATTCACTTGCCA
>PVIY010047658.1:6704-17820 GCA_004026745.1 Myrmecophaga tridactyla | reverse complement strand
TTCTTGGATCTGTAATTTTAGGTCTTTCATAAGAGTTGGGAAATTTTCAGTGATAAGTTCTTCCATTAGTTTTTCTCTTCCTTTTCCCTTCTATTCTCCTTCTGGGACACCCACAACACATATATTTGTGTGCTTCATATTATCATTCAGTTCCCTGAGTCCCTGCTCATATTTTTCCATTTTTTTCCCTATAGTTTCTGTATCTTGTGGGATTTCAGATGTTCCATCCTCCATTTCACTAATCCTAACCTCTGTCTCTTGAAATTTACCATTGTAGGTTTCCATTGCTTTTTTCATCTCTTCTACTGTACCTTTCATCCCCATAAGTTCCGTGATTTGTCTTTTCAGACTTTCCATTTCTTCTTTTTGTTCATTCCTTGCCTTCTTCATATCCTCACTCAATTCATTGATTTGGTTTTTGATGAGGTTTTCCATGTCTGTTTGTATATTCTGAATTAGTTGTTTCAGCTCTTGTATCTCATTTGAACTATTGGTTTGTTCCTTTGACTGGGCCATATCTTCAATTTTCCTGGTGTGATTTGTTATTTTTTGCTGGTGTCTTGACATTTAATTACCTTAATTAGTTCATTCTGGAGACTGCTTTCACTTCTCTTATGTAGGGTTTTCTTGCTAGATGAATTTGTTGTCTATCTGTTCTTTGACCTTCAGTTCAGCTTTTTCTGGATCTCTAGCTTCGGTTTTGTTTAACAGAGGATAATTTTTCAGTTCCTGTTTTCTTGTTTCTTGCCCTGCTTGTATGGTGCCTTTTATCTCCCCACCTAGATTGTAAACTTTTAGAGCAGACACATTAAGTCTGGAGTGGTGATTTTTATTTCTGGATTTTGAGAGGCTGTTTTATATATATAACCTGATATTTAGAGATAAGAACAAAGCCAAACAGGTTGGGATTAAAGTAATTCAGAACATAGGGGTAAGGAAGACAGTATCTATATTTTGGAACCACACATACTCTTTGAGACCAATGAAGGAAAGGTTTATTTGATCTGGAACTGAAATTTTCTGTAGTGCATAATCTAATTCAACCTATCGGTATACCTCATTTAAACAATTGAAACACAGGGAGCATAGAATAAGAAAGAAGTTCTTTAATCCTGTATAGATTATTGTAATGCTTGGAAACATCCTAGAGTATATTAAGCAGATAATCAAAAAGTATTGACAAAGTCCCCAGAGGGAGGGGAGAAAGAATATGGAATTATTAAATCTTACCATCAGGAAATCCACTGATACTGTGTCAAATTTTAGGGACACCCAAATCAATAGGCCATGCCCTTGGTCATGAGGCTTACTCTTGTGAAGCTTATTCAGGTAGTAGAGAAGCTTAGACTATGTATGGACATGTCTAAGAGTTACTTCTGGAGGACCTCTGTTGTTGCTCAGATGTGTTCTCAGTTTCTCTAAGCCCAAGTCTTCAAGTGAAATCATTGCCCTCCCCTCTACGTGGAACATGACATCCAGGGGTGAAAGTCTTCCTGGTGACATAGGAGATGACTCCCAGGGATGAATCCAGACCTGGCACTGTGGAATCAACAATTCCATCCTGACCAAAAAGGGGAAAAGAAGTATAATTAATAAAGTATCAGTGGCAGAGAGAGTTCAAATAGAGTCGAGAGGCTACTCTGGAGGTTGCTCTTATGCAAGCTTCAGGTAGACCTTGCTACCTATCATAACCTGCCAACCTCCAACCAGGACCATTCCAGCCAATCCTAAAGAACACCTGGGGCAATATATAAGATTCCACAATAGTTCCATGCCCTAGAGTAACTTTCCAGAAACCTACAACCTCCAGATGTCCCTGGTCCAGATAAGTCCTGAAACCTAGTCCAGCCTCTCCAGAACATCAGATAGCTCCATTTCACTACCCCATGCCATGCCAGAGACCTGGGTTCGACTCCCGGTGCCTGCCCATGCAAAAAAAAAAAAATAATTAAGAAATTGGCCTAAGGTTATGCCACTAGTAAATAACAGAGCCAGATCTTAAACCCAGGGGCTCTGGCTATAGATTGTGCCCTATGTGTTCTCTTGTTTGTCATTTTGGAACAACGCAGCTAATTTGGTAGCAGCTAACTGTTTGGCTGAAACCAGCCAGTACTTCATTAAAAGAAAATAAATTTAGAATTTTTATTCTATATTTCATTCTGTTTGAAAAAAAAACATTTTGCACTGTATTAACCACAGGCTTAGCAGAAAGACATTAAATCATAATTAAAGATATTAAGTTAAAGACATAGGAAATTAAATTAAGAAATTAAAGACATTAAATCAGAATCCTGATGGAATGGTGTGTTTGAATGTTAATGATGTATTTCTTCCTCTGGGTGGAGAGATCTGAAAAAGTATAGTATCATTGACTAAAGACTTCAGGCTTTCCCTGATGGAACCTCTCTTTGCTGGATCATCTGCATTTGTATTTGGCTGCCTCATCATCTTCATCATCAACATCCATCATTGCATTTTTCCTTAAAAACCTGCATAACTAGCATAGATGGGTGGGGGTTGATGTGGCCAGTTAAATTAGTTTTCTTGGCCAATTGGTCCAGTGACCCTCAAGGATCTCAAGCTTTGCATTCTTTTGGCCTATTACTGAAGGGGACTCTGGGATTGTCAATAAGATTGTGGTTGCAGGGGAGTGGTCTGCTACCTGCTCTCTCTGTGGGAAAAACACACACATAGAAAAACCTCTAAGAAGGTTCAATTCTTTCTTTACTTTGGGAGCACAGCAAGAGATTCTGAGCCACACAGAATCATGCTGAGTGTGAAGAATTAACATGGTATCATAGGTTACATTTCATTTAGTAACTTACTTTTGTGCTGAAAAAATAAATATAAAGCTGTTTTCATGTATGAAGATCTTGATGAAACTCTTTCTTTGAGACCGAGCCATAGTATGCCACATAAAATGAGTATATCATCATTTATCTAGCTTTCCCCTTAGTAACAATGCATTCAGATTGTTTTGAACATTGTTGGCAATTATGTGGAATGCTGCAATGATATCCTTGCACATTTAACCTTCTGCATATGTGCAAAAATTATCTTTGTTAGATTCTTAGAAATATAATTGCAGGGTTATCACACATATTTTTTGGTTTTGTTCATGCTACCATATAGCTCTTCAAAATAGCTGGGTTAATTGGAATAACACTATATATATATATAATTGCTATGGTTGGGTTCATGTGTCAACTTGGCCAGGTGATGCTGCCAAGTCATCTGGTCAAGCAAGCACTGACCTAACTGCAACTGCAAGGATATTTTGTGGCTAGTTAATAAACCAGAAGGCAGGTTTATTAAATCGTCAGCACATTGATTGCATCTATGGCTGATTACATCTGCAGTTGGCCAAGGGGAATGTCTTCCGCAATTAGTGAAGTTTAACCTAATAAACTGAAGGCTTTAAAGGGGAAGTCAGAAGAGACAATCTCTCTCTACGTCAGCCAACCAGCTTCTCCTAGAGGATTCATTGAAGACTTTCATTGGAGCTGTTAGCTTGCGGCCTGCCCTAAAGAATTTGGACTTGTGCATCCCCACAGTTGCATGAGACACTTTTTAAAAATCTCATACTTACAGAGGTCTCCTGTTGATTCTGTTCCCCTAAAGAACCCTGATAAATACAATAATTTAAACATAAAAAGTTATTAGGGGATGATGTAATGGTGGCTCAGTGGCAGAATTCTCACCTGCCATGCCAGATACCTGGGTTCGATTCCTGGAGCCTGCCCAAGACAAAAAAAAAAAAACAAAAAAAGTTATTAGAATTGTTCAAGGGGTACTTCCATAAATGTTTCTATTAGGATTATTCTAAGAATTCTTATATAACTAAGAAATGCATATCAGAAGGTGTATGAAGAGCTACTGGTAGTTTACTCTGTGGAGTTGGAAGAGCATTGGGTATGAAAGTGACAATCACTAATCTGGAGTTAATAATCTTTCCAGTGTAGTACAAATACTGAACTTAACAGAGTCAATTCATGAAAAAAATTTTCTGGAACTTAGAATGACTGCCACTCTGTGATTCTCCTTTATTTTTACTCTCATAAATGAAATGCTTACATTCCTTTTATTTTCTATGTAGAACTCTAATTTTTCATTTCTTAATTTTCAAAGCTGAGTAGTGAAATATTCTGTGATCTTCTAAATAGTCCCTAATTCAACAACAAAACATAAGCTTACTTACTTGTTTATCATTCAGCAATTGACCATGCATCATTTTACTTTGTAAATTTGAAATGATCGTTTTTACATATAATTCACTTGATATGCTGAAAAATACTTACACATAAATAATCACTGGTCATAGTCTCTGAAGAAATTGCCATAGAGACTACAAGGAAGCATACAAAAGGAAACCTCTCACAGTGTTATTAGCTGTGATGGGAAAGTAACAGGAGAGCGGATATGCTTAACAGGTTGATTAGCTGTATGAAATGCTCTCCAACAGTCAGAAGCAATGAAATACAAGCCAATAAAGCACCAACATGAATTCTTAAAAACCTGGTGTCAAAACAAAAGAAAAAATACAAAAATAAACACAGTCTATTGCACATCAGTAATGTAAAAAATTTAAGCATAGATTTATAAACAATAGCACATATTTTTCGAAGATAAATACACCAGCACAAATACCTATAATTTTGTAGGCATGAATGTAAATTGACCACTTTTGCTTTCATGTCCCACCCTACAGTCTTGCAGCAAATCCTGTCAGCGCTGTCTCCAAAATATATTAAGAATCCGTTCACTTGTCACTATCTCTCCCACTGCCTCCATAACCTGTCACCTGATCTTTTGTTTACAATCACTTCCGCCCTTGCCCTTTGCAATCTTCTCTCCACAAAATAGATCGAGTACTCCAGGTCAGAGCACCCCTGTTTTCAAGCCCTCCAATGCTCCATATCTTCCATAGAATAAGATCCCAACTTTTTATCTTGGCCTACAAGGCCCTACATCACATTGTTCCTTGCTAACAGTTCCTCAGACATACGGTCTGAGGCTGTATGTGCCCCAGAAAAGGTCATCTTCTTAAAACCAATCCATTCCTCTGGGTGTGGTCCTTTTCTGAGAAGGATCTCTACTTAAATTGAGATGTTACCCACTTCATTCAGGGTGGGTCTTAATCCACTTACTGGAGTCTTTTGTAAGAAGATAAAAGACACTTTTACTAGGTAAAAGCTAGAGAGGCTCAGAGAGAATCTGAGAGAGGATACACATTAAATAGAGAAAAACCACAGAATCAGAAAGGAAGCCACTGAAGCCAGAAGCTGGAAGCAAAAAACCCAGGAGAGAAGGGAGACCTGCAGACTGTGCCATGTGCCTAGCCATCTGACAGAGGGATTGCCAGATTACCTGTGGATGCTTTGATTTAGACATTTTCACACCTCAGAATTGTAAACTTGTAAGTAATAAATCCTCATTGTAAAAGCCAACCCACTTCTGTTATACTGCATTTTGTCAGCTTTAGCAAACTAAAACACCAACTTTTTGACCATTTTCTACCAAGTTGTCCCTTGCTTATATTGCTCCATCTACTGTGACCTCCTTTTCTTCTTGAAACATGAAAAGTAAGCTTCTACCTCAGTACCTTTGCATGTTCTGATACCTCTGCCAAAATATCTTTCCCTTACATGGCTTATTTTTACATTTATCCATGACTGCAAATGTTTCCTTATCAGAGAGGCCTTTCCTGTCTACCTGTTTCAAAATGGCATCATCCCACATAATTTACTCTCTCCATATCTTGCTCTTTTTTTTTTCTCCCTTTATGCATTTAATTTTATAATGGTATAAAAGAAATCATGTTTGGTGCCTCATCATCTTTCCTGGCTTTAGTTTCCCTTTTGAGCAACCACCCCAGTTATCCTTGCCATAGGTTTAACTGTAGTTAGCAATGTCTGCATCTCTGTTTGGTTTGGCTGATAAGAGCTGCCCCTAGCTTCTCAGAATGACCCCTGCTGCTTTTTCTCCAAATGACTCTGTTTCAGTTTGCTAAAGCCACCACAATGCAATATACCAGAAATGGATTGGCTTTTAAAAGGATGATTTATTTTGTTACAAGTCACTATTCTAAGATCATGAAAATGTCCAAATTATGACACCAGCAAGAGGATATGTCACTTAAGAAAGGCCGATCAGGTCCCAGGTTTCTCTATCATATGGGAAGACATAGTGATGTCTGCTGGCCCAGTGCTCCTGGGTTTCATAACTTTCAGTTCTTCCAGTGGCCTCCTATCTGAGCTTTTGTGTCTCAAGGCATCTCCAAACATCTGTTACTTGATTTTATCTCTCTGCCCTCTGTGTTGGCTCTGAGCTCTCTCTGTGTATTCTGGCATTTAGTCTCTTCATAAATGACTCTAGCAAAAGGATTAAGATCCACCTTGAATGAGTGAGGTCACATATCCATCTAATCAAAAAGTCCCACCCACAGTTGGGTGGGTCATATATCCATGGAATCAACCTAATCAAAAGATCCCATTCAAACAATAGGCCTGTCCCATAAGAGTCCCCTTCAGGGAATGGTGAGAAGGGAGGAAAATTCAGCTTCCCCAAGTTGAATTCTTGATATTCTCACAAGTAGTGTGGACAACCAAAGCTATAGGCTGAGCCACCAGCCTTGGGGTTTGTTCATATGAAACTTAACCCCACAAAGGATAGGTCAAGCCTACTTAAAATTAGGCCTAAGAGTCACCCCCAAGAGAACCTCTTTTGTTGCTCAGATGTGGCCTCTCTCTCCAATCAACACAACAAGCAAACTCACCACACTCCCCCGTCTACATGGGACATGACTCCCACGGGTGCGGACCTTCCTGGCAATGTGAGACGGAAATCCTAGAATGAGCTAAGACTCAGCATCAAGCGATTGAGAAATCCTTCTCGACCAAAAGGAGGAAGAGTAAAATGAGACAAAGTGTCAATGGCTGAGAGATTTCAAACAGAGTCCAGAGGTTATCCTGGAGGTTATTCTTATGCATTAAGTAGATATCACCTTGTTATTCAAGATGTAATGGAGAGGCTGAGGGAACTGTCTGAAAATGTAGAGCTGTGTTCCAGTAGCCATGTTTCTTGATGATGATTGAATAATGATATAGCTTTCACAATGTGACTGTGTGATTGTGAAAACCTTGTGTCTGATGCTCCTTTTATCTATCTTGTCAACAGATGAGTAGAACATATGGAATAAAAATAAATAATAGGGGGAACAAATAAAATTAGTTTGAAATGCTAGTGATCAATGAAAGGGAGGGGTAAGGGGTATGGTATGTATAATTTTTTTTTCTGTTTTCATTTTATTTCTTTTTCTGAATAGATGTAAATGTTCCAAGAAATGATCGCGATGATGAATATGCAACTATGTGATGATATTGTGAATTATTGATTATATATGTAGAATGGAATGATCAAAATAGGAATGTTTGTGTTTATGTGTTTTTTTGCATTTTAAAAAATTAAATAAATAAATAAATAAACAATTAAGAACATGGCTTTTCTGGGGATATAACAGTTACAAACCAGCACAGTCCCCTGCCCTTTCCAATCACATAATTTACTAGCAAGGTCCATATCTCCATATGGCTTGCATTGATATGAAGCTGCCCTCAGCTTCTCCAAAAGGCTCTTGCAGTTTCTGCTTTTTCTACCATATAGTCTGAAACTTCCAATTCCCAGTATGCACAAGAAAGCCCTACCCCTCAACCCTGGGTTACAAGAAAGGCAAGAGCCAGGGACCTACATGTGCTTCTTCTCCTGCTTCCTCCACAGATCTTCGAAGGAGTCTAGGTTAAGTAATCCCAATGGGCCCTTCTTCTACCCTTTTGCTTCCCTCTCCCTGTCTGGGGCTTTTATCTAAAAAAGCTGTCCTTTCAGGCATTCTTGGTTGGCTGACTACCTGTGTTTGCATCTCATCATCCCAACAAGTTTCACATAACATTCAAAACAAATGTCAATTGACAAATCATGTTTATCATGTACCTCCCCTACTGGAGTTGCATGATCGTTTACTGCTCTGTCTATAGAATCTAGAACAATGCGGTATGCAAGTTTGTGCTCACAACTATAGAATGAGCAGTTCATTGTGACATTTTGACTTAAATAAATAATAAGAGGACAAGATGTGCCAGTTTGTAGCTATTATGTACCCCAGAAAAGCCGTGTCCTTTAATCCTCATCCAATATTGTGGAGTGGGATCTTTCTGATTGCTTCCATGGAGATGTGACCCACCCAATTGTGGGTGGTAACTTTTGATTAGATGGTTTCCATGGAGATGTATCTCTACCCATTCAAGCAGGTGATGTTTACTGCAGTCCTTTAAGAGGGAACTATTTGGAAAAAGTTTTAGAACCAACAGAGCCCACACAGCCAGAGACAATTGGAGATGAAGAAAGAAAACATCCCAGGGGGAGCCAATGAAGATTCCTGGAGAGAAAGCTAGCTAAGGTCACCATGTGCCTTTCCAGCTGAGAGAGAAACCCCTGAACATCATCGGCTTTCTTGAACCAAGGTAGCTTTCCTTGGATGCCTTAATTGGACATTTTTATAGGTTTGTCTTAATTTGGACATTTTCACAGCCTTAGAACTGTAGACTCGCAACTTAAGAAATTCTCCTTTTTAAAGGCCATTTCATTTCTGGTGTATTGCATTCTGGCAGCTAGCAAACTAAAACACAGGATAATACAATGACATCCATAGGAAGAAGGAGAGGGAAGATGAAGAGGGGAAAGAGAGAAGTGGGAAGAAGGAGAAAAGAAGGAGGGAGAAGAAACACAGCATTGTATAGTATTTTAAAATTTAAGATAAAGCCTCATTTCACAAAAACAGTCATGTCTCCTTTTTTATTTCAATAAATTCTTCCCTAAAGCTCCCCAAATAGGAAAAACCATGCTTGTTCCTAGGATTGAAGTTGGCAGGCTCCATGTCTGTGAACCTTTGCATAGACTAGCTATTATCCATACATTATCAAGGATTTCTCATCTTCACTGGAGTTCATTATATAGTTCCAAATTAAGTTCTCTAATGGTTCAGTCATGAAAATGGAAAATGTGTGAAATTCCAGGCAAATGGTCTCATTACTAATGAAAGATTCAGCTTAAATAAATATAACAACCAGTAATTATTTACATCTTCTTGATTGGTTTCAATTTGACAGATTTAAAAAATGGGGAAAGGTTGATAAGGGAAAAAACTACCAAGCTCAGCAGTATTTGAATCAAACAGCTGCAAATTGGTCATAAAATATGGGGCTTGCTGCAAACTCTTGGGCACAAGATAAATAAAGACAATTTTATCAAAGGGATTGAATCAGGAACTTTCTTCAGGACCTGGTTCTATGGAGGAATTAGCTCTTCATAAAAATATTTTAGTAAACAAATACATGGTGAAATAATTATGCCCCCTTTCTTCACAGAATACAGTAGTCCCAGGCCTGTTCTGCAAGGAGCAGGGGATTCTTCTACTGCAATATTTCACAAGTGTATGGGGCCACAAATAGATTGCATTGTTTTTCCTTTGGAAAGCAAGGAGGATCAAGCTGGTAAAAAGAATCTTCAGTGTGTCCTCTTAAATGCAAGCATTGCTAAACTACAGGGCTAATTTTCTTTGGCTTCTGTCAGAATGCCAGGTATGCAGTGATGAGGTGCTATGATATATAACAAATACAAAATTCAAGATTATTTCGCCTTGCAGATTTTAAGGAATATTTAAAGTGGTGCATAAAATTATGCACCTTTATAGTCAAAAGAGATCTGAAATATGTATGTGTTCCAAAAATGAAAACAGGGTAAATATCTGATTCTATTCATTTAAGTCTCCAAATAACTTTCTTCTTTGTTAATGATCTTACTCAGCTATTCAGGTAATTCACTGTGCAATGTATTTCCAAATTGCATTTTCACTTTCAGCTGTGTGATTCCAGAGTAAATATAGCTTTGAAATCTTAACCCAGGTTCTTTAATTAGCTATTGGTTACTTCCAAAGGCTTTTAGTAGAAATAGTTAGTAAGGGATAGTACCAAATGAACATAAAATTTGATAAAATCTGATGTTAATGACATTGCTTGTGGTTCCTAGTACACTGTCATGATGTCTGAATTTTTATGCCTAATTTATTCCCAAATGGTGTAATTAGCTTTATTTTTAAAAGGTTTACATCTGATCAGAGTTTATGACAAAGTTTAAAACCTACTAAATACTAATTAGCTATGCATGAGCTCAAGTCTTAGATTTAGCCAAGCAATGCCCCTGGTCAATTGTGAGGCCTTTACATGCATTATTTAATCCTCACCACAAACCTCTTCCTTGCCACTCAATACACTTGCCCTTGTGAAGCTTACATTCTAGTAAGGAATAGACAACAGTCATACAAATAAATGATATAATTTGTCTCAAGGTGGTGTGTGTGACAGAAAGGAAGGAAAAAAAGGTAAAACGGATGGAAGAAGAATTTACAATTTTAAATGCTGTGATCCAGAGACCCCTTTGGCAAAATGACCTTTGAGCACTGAATCTAGGATCCAGTGTTTATCAATTCTTTTCCTGAAATGAAAGTCATAAAAATAAGCTCTTACTCACTGTGATAGCCAAAAAGGCCCTCGAGGGGGCAGAATTGAGCCTACCCATTCCTTGTTGCTTCTCCCTCTTTACAGAAGAAAAATTGAGATTGTGTCAAGAATCTAAAATATAAAGATTTCTCTTCCAAATAAAGATTTTTCTCTAATTTCTCATAACTTTTCCACCACTCAAGTAATATAGCATTGTGTGTCTCTCATCTATCTCATTACACCTATTTATGACCCACAGGCCACAAATACCCAATACTGAAAGTTGTATGCTCACCTATTAATGGCTTCTCTCAAATGTTTCCAGTTTCAATGCAAGAATTTAACCATGCTTTGCCTAACGTACATAGCTAGGAAAGAATAGATATAAGATGGCTGTTCAAGAACCTTTCCATTAGGCCATATACCATTGAAAGTGGTTTTTCTTATTTTCTGTTGTCAACACCAACATAATTATGAATAAATCCACTTCCTAAGGATGTACTCAGAGTAGCTTTTTAAAAGTTACTTGAAAGAATTATTTTCTCAGTCTGACTACATTATCAATT
>PVIY010047657.1:0-17743 GCA_004026745.1 Myrmecophaga tridactyla | reverse complement strand
TTGTTAAGTCAGGTTTCTGAAAAAAAGTGGTTCAAGAGGCAGCTCAAGTGGTTGGGGTGTCCCTGGTGGCCTGGGATTCGTGTTTGGGACCCTCGGGGCAGGGCAGAGAGGTTGTGGCGAGTTTCCCTGGTCACTCTGGCATGTACTGATGCAGTGAAAGCCCTGAGAAAAGGACCAGGCTGTGCTGGACTCTTCTGAGCTGGCCTAGAGCCAGTCTCTCAGCAGCTCCGGGGAGAGGGGGTGCCTGTGTGTGCTCGTTTGGGGGGCTCCCAGGGGCCTGAGATGCTGCCAGCTATCCTGGACTCCGTGGAGCTGGCCCCCGGCCTGCAGCCCACGCATTCACGTTTGGGTCCTCTTTTTTCGGGTTCCATTTTGTCTACTTTTGCAGAACAAATAGGGAAACCTAAGCGGCCCCTCCTGTGTCCTTGGACACAGGAAGGAGGGAACCGGGGAACCCTGAAATGCTCACAGGCAGTTCTGCGCCTCCAGCTCGCAGCCTCCAAACGCTGGGTTCCTCTTTCATTGCCCTTGAGGAGAGGCTGAGTCGGCTCATTCTTTGTGAAAGGAGCAATTCCTGCGCCAGCGAGCTTCTGGGAGCTGGGCTAGAGCCCTGGAGGAGAACCTGGGGGTTGAGGGGGGCACGAGCAAGCGTGGAAGTTTCCCAGGCCTGGCTGCAGCACCCCATCCTTCTGGTGTGCCTTTGAATTTTCCAGCTTAGGGAGAAAACTTCCTCTCCAGGCTCAAAACTGCCTTTGTGCGGTCGAACGTCATACTTAATAAGCGTCCTCAAATGCTGTCGGAGATGGTTTTTTGTTTCTAGCACGTCAATTTTCCACCGGAGGTAGATTTGACGATGTTTGTTCCACCTCCATGGCGATTTGCGTGCATCTTAATGACTCGCCGCGGAGCCGCGGGTGGACTGCTGGTTTGGTTTTTCCTGGCGGGCGAGTGGACATCACCTTTCCACGCGGATCTCACAGAGAAGTTGGGGTGCTCTCAGGCAGGTGGCACCGGGGTCTTGAGGTTCCTGGGAGGGGGGGATTCGCAGGGAGACCCCTCCCAAGTCCCAGCCCTCGGGCAGTGTGAGAGGCGACGGGTCCGGGAGAGTGGACAGGGGGCGAAGCGAGGGGGAAACACTGCACGACGGACTGACCTACACTTTCCGAGACCACAGACCTTCCCTGGGGTTCTAGATTGGGCTCTCGGAAGGGGGCTCAGGAGTGTGTCCCAGTGGTCCCTCTGCCCAGACTGCAGTGGTCCCTGTAGCCCCCGGCCACCTTGGAACGAGGCTGGGGCTCAGGCGACAGCAGCCACGGTGCCACCAGCTTAGGTTTACGACGGCCCCGAGGGATGGCCCTGGAGGCATTTCCAAGGCATGTGGGAGGGGGCTGCGGGCTAAGCACCCCCGGGGCCCGCGCGTGGGAATTAGTTTACAGAGGCCGACACAGCACCAGGTGTGGATTCGCTTTGCCGAGCACCCAAGGCCTCCCAGGGTTGGCACGTAGCCACAGAACTCCCCAAGACGGCCTCTGGGGCCTGGTCCAGCGTGGGGGGCGGTCGGGGTCGCATTTGAAGGCCTGAGAGTGCTCAGGTGTGGCGTTTGTCATCTGGATTCGCAGGTATGCCACCTAGCAATTGAGAAAACCATCTTGCTCTACCTGCAGCCGGGGGTCTGCAGAGACCCCCCCAAGTGGAGGGGCCGCCCGTGCCAAGTGGCAGGATGGCAGGCCTGGGAGTGGGGTCTCTGCTTTGCTTCATCAAGGAGCCGCCTCCAAATCACACGGGAACCTGGAGGATGGAACCAGGAGTGTCCTGGGGCCAAACAGAGAGCAGATGGGAGCTCGAGGCCTGGGGACCAGGGAAGCTTCTGGCTCAGGCACTCAGGTGGCCCTTCCCTGCCCGTCAGCCCCAAGGTGACTTGCCACTGATGGACCGTGAAGTTTGGGAGGCTGGGGCAGGTAGATTCTTCCACCAGCTCGACTCTTTGATGCAAAGTTGGCGGTTGGGGTGGGGTGGGGAGGGGGCAGGCTGGCCCTCTCTGGCCCCCCCAGCCCTGGCCTGCCCAGAGCAGCTCCTAATGAGCTGCCCTGAACTCCAGTGGGACCGCGTCCCCCGGCTCTAGGGCGGGCTTGGGAACCCAGGATGGGGGTGGGCTATGACAGCTCAGGCCCCTCACCCTTTGACCCCTGACCCTTAGAGGGCGAGCACCTCCCCCACCCTGTCGGCCACCTGGACGTTCTCATCACCTCTGCAGGTGACACCAGGAGAGCTGTCCGCCTCCCGCCTCCGCCTCATTGTCCCCTCCGCCCCCTTGCAGGTCGTTTTACATTTTCACCTGATCCCTGGGATTTTGCAAAACGTCCCAGGCCACAAAGAGACCTGCTGCAGCTGGCATCCGCCCCATGCGCAGGGTCCAGAGGCGAAAGTTCCCCTGCCCGGGGCCCTGGAGGCGCTGGGTGCCGCCTTGGACCCATGAGCCCAGGCCTCTCCTGCCCATTCCTTGGAGGCCAGTGGTGCATGGGGACACAGCCGGAGAAGCCATGAGCGCCTGCTGGCCGCACTGCAGCTGGGGTGGAGGCGAGAGCTTTCATCCCTGGAAATGCTCCGGTGAAGGCTCAGCCCGCAGCCCTAATGCTTTGCTGTCCACGGAGAGGGTGCCCGGCCTGCTGGTCAAAGGCCGATGGACGACCCCCCAGAAGGGGACTCAGCACCCTCCCATGGCAGGCCCAGGAAGCTTAATCTAAGCTCCCACAGCCCGGGCTCCAGGGAGAGCCTGAACGCCCTCCAGCGAGACAACAGCAAAAAAATAAATATCAAAAGAACATTTGAAGAGCTCAATAAATTGATCATATTTCACTGAACCCTGGCCCTGTAAGATAGGACCATTTAAATGCTAATGTCATTTTTTAAAAAGTCAATTACGGGAGTTTTAAAGGAATGGAGTCAGCATTCTCCATGTAAATCTCTTCCCTCCCGCCCGCGCTCCCCAGCCCGGCCTGAGCCTCGGCACTTGCCCTGGAGGTAACAGCCCCTCGCAGCGCTCCCAGTAATTGAATCAAGTTGATGCAGACACCAAAACTATTGTAAGGCCTGTAGGTAATGGGAAGCACATGCGGACAAAGCTGGGCAGTATTTTTGGATCAAGGAAAACACAACTGCAGTTAACCCTTTGGCGGGCGTGACCTGGGGGCCCCTGGGGAGAGCAGAGGGGCGCTGAAACGTCACGATGGCCAAGAGGGGGCCTCAGTTTCCCCACCCGACAGAGCACAGAGCAGTGAGCCAGCCCACAAACAGTGGGGACCCGGGGCCGGCCCCCCACCCACAAATCGTCCGGACACCCTGTTCGTCCCGGCCTGGGCTCGGCAGGCCACAGCTCCGTACTGGATGTGGGCCGGGACTCTGACCGCTGCAGCCCTACGCCCTTGGGGCTGCCTCGGCCGCCCAGCCTTGGCCTTCCAGATGCCGCAGAGCTCCATTTCGGGTTCCTCTGCCATGCCCAGGCCCTAGGCTGCGTCCCCAGCACCGGCGACAGAGTCTGGGAGGCAGCTGAGTATCTGTGGGCATTTCACAGGTGAGAAAACTGAGGCCCACCCATGCCAAGGGGCTCCCCAAGGCCACCCAACCCAAAAGTCTCAGGGTCCCCTGGGGCTGTCTGACTCTTCCTGGGTGCTGGGCGGTGGCAGAGGCAAAGCGGTCTGTGCCAGCCAAGCTGCAGGCTTCCCTAGAGCAGCGGGACCCCAGAGGGGGCAGCTGGCAGCTGGCAGTCTGTTCCCCTGTGGAAGGCTGGCTTCCCAGGGACACAGACCGATGCTAACCTTGAGACAGGCCACGGGTCCCCACGGCTTGGGTCTGCTGTCACCTGGGGACGGGTGACTTCTGACTCGTGCCCCGGCCCCACAGTCAGGCAGCGTGGATGGAGCTCTTGGGGGGGCTCTGAGCAGGTCCAGGGTCCCCCTTCTGGTCCCTCCCAGAAGTGGCCGTGCTGCAGGCCCGGTGCAGGGAAAGCCCTCGGGGTCGCCACGTCGCGGGTGGGCGGGCAGCGGCTCTCAGCACCTACACCCCAGGGAAAGTGCAGGAAAGAGCACAGCCCAGAGTGGCCGGGAGGGCCAGGGGGGCACCTGCAGGGCCCCTGGGGCACACCCAGCAGAAGTGTCCTATCCCTGCCTCCTGCCCGACTCCCGTCTCACCTCCGCCTCCTGCCCGCTGAGGTGCACGCTGCTTAAACATCAGAACTTTCCATTAGAGGCCCCGGGCCCGGAGCCAGGCGGGGCCTCTCTCTGCAGGGGCCCGGGACTCGCTCGAAGGTCAGCGCCTGGCCCAGCCTCCGCCTGTCCTGAGCAGCTGTCCCGGGAGAGGACGAAGGGGGAGGCGCCTGGGTTGGACTCCCCTCTTGGGGGCACCAGCATCTCTTGGGTGCCCTTTCCATGCCAAGACGTGGTGCAGGTTCGGGAACTCCCAGGAGGAGATCTCTTAGGGTGGAGGGGCCCTTCTCCTGGGCTGTGGACCCTGGCCTCCAGGGCTTTGGGGCGGAGTTCCTGTGCCATCTTGGAGGAGGCTCCTGAGTAGGGGATGTCAGGCGCAGGGTGGCTGGGCCACCGCCTTAGGGCCCAGGGGTGTGTTAAACTCGCAAGGCGCTGGGTCCTGGGCTCGGGGGGTGCACGGGGCCTGCTCCTTGGCCCGGCGCTGGGGCGCAGCCTTCAGCCGAGTGGTTCCTGAAACAGGCACCTGGGGGAGCCGGGACGGCCCACAGAGAGGCCCACACTGTGGGCAGCGGCGAGGACAGGCGGCCGAAATGCGCAGGGAGGACTCAGCACCCGAACTGCATCTCCCTTCCTCAGGGCCGTGTGTTTATGAAGCACCAGGAGAAAGGGAAGAAGTCCGGAGACCCCAGGTTCTGCAGGGCACTGGTGGGCACCCGGGGTTGTTCATGGAACGTGGCTGTTCCTCCCGCTATATGGAAACATGCAAGGTGCACCGTGTACCCTGCCATGCTTTCCGACGGGGAGCTGAGCGCCGGGCTCCCCAGGAGCCTCCCAAGTTCCAAGGCAGCCTCTCCACCGTTCAGGAGCACTTGGAAGCAGAGATGGAAAAAAAAGACCAAGGAGAAGAATTGCTCTTGGCAGGCCAGAGCTCTGAGCCCCGGATATGCGCTGGCTCCCTCTATCCTCCCAACGGCCATGAGGGGTCTCTCAGCACCCCCAGTTTACAGATGAGGAAACCGAGGTCCAGAGAGGATGGCCTGGTGTGGCTGCTTGCCGGGCCCTAGCCCCTTTCTTTGAGACCCCTTCGGAGCCTAAACCCGGCTCCGGGGCCGCCCTCGGCTGCTGGGACGGTGCGGGGCCCCAGGGCGGCACGGCTGTCCCGCACCCCTCGCCCTTCCCGTGACAAGGGACGAGCTATGCACAGAGGGTGGAGCCCTGGCAGCGGGCCACGGACGGTGCCGCCCTGCACCCTCTCCCAGGCAGGCCCCGTTAGAGCCTGAAACGGGATCCGCCGACGCCGGCCAGCCGCATAATGCCGCTCTGTTCGCGACGGGCCCTGCGCTGTCTTTCAAAGAGTGATAGTTACGGAAATTAGTTGTGCAGAAACCCACACTGCTCACTCATCGGGGGCTTTATTACCTGTCTCCCCGGCGGGGTGGCCTCCTGACTCCAGGGGCCAGCGAGAGGGCGCCGGGGCTGCAGCAGCTGGGGGCGGGAGGGACGCTCCGATCGCCGGCCCACGGCCCCCGAGGAAGGAGGCCGACCTCTTACTGTGGTGGCTGAGGTCCCTGGGGTCACGGCAGGGCCCAGACGAGGAAGCTGTGATGCAGAACCCACCGGCCTCTTTCAGGGCATCCACAGGTTGTCTGGGACCCTCCTGGACAGGAATCCAGGCCTGGAACTGCGCGGCTGGGGAGAGGGGTCCAGGAACTGCCCCAGCCGGGGGGTCTGAGAACTGCCCAGCCAGGGGGTCCGGAACTGCCCCAGCCCAGGGGTCTGGGAACTGCCTCGCAAGGCCCCGCCTCTGCCAGCTGCACTGTCCCCTGGAAAGGCAAACTAAACGCAGCCCTCTGGGGAGCCCACCCCAGCTCCCTGGGCCTCGGTTTCTCCTTCTGCACTGTACCTTGCAGTGAAAGGAGTAGCAGGGCTCCCAGGCCACCACCTGGACCTTTACCCTGACAGCTGCAGCACCCAGAGGCCAACAGAAGCCACCCAGGCTGCTGCCCTGTCCCATGTCCCCATGGACAACACTGTGGGGGGAGCAGGTCGCTGCCTAAATGCCGGAAGTTCGCCTAAATGCCGGAAGTTCCCCTAAAGGCTGCACAGGTGAGGTCAAAGCAGAGCCGTCTGAGCCTCACCCTGGACCTGCTTCACTGGAAGCTCCGGGGAGGGCCCCCCATGCTGCCATGCTTCCTGTGCCCTCCAGGCCATCCCAACTCGAGTCCGAGACCCCCGGGCTGGGCCGAGAGGACAGCAGCTCCCCCTCCTCTCCCCAGCATGGCCGGACATCTCGTGCTGCTCAGAGCACATGGTCACTCCCGGCCTCCTACCCCTGCCCCAGGCCTGACCCCCCCATGCCAGTGGGCGCGTCCTGGGACACGGCAGAGCAGGCCAGTCTGGCGGCGGAAGCCTGGCCCTGAAGAGTCGCCTCGGAGGCCAAGGTCTTTAGAGCAGAGAGGCCTTGGCACCGTGCTCGTCTTTCAAGGTCGCGCTGACGACCTTCTGCCGGATGACGGATTTATAGAGGGGAAAGCCGCTGCGCCCGGTGCCGCTGCCAGAAGGGACCTGCCGTGGCCCAGCCCCAAGGCCTGTCTCTCAACACTTGCATTATTGCGCTGTGAGGCCTGAGTGCGGGGCACGCTGCATCCCCAGCCCTGTCGGCTTTTAGCCCCGCGCATCAGAGACGCGTCCGCTCCGCTCCCTAAGCCCTTGACCCTTCGCCTCTGTCCCCAGCATCCCCACCTGTGGAGAGCAAGGAGCGCGAGCTGATGCATGGCACTGGGTGGCAGGTGTGCCCAACGGGCCTCTGTCTGCGGCCTGGCAGCGTCCCCAAGAGCTGCAGGGAGCGCTCTGGCCAACGGTGACATACTAAACTGCACCCCCAACTGCACAGTCTGGGGGCAGAGAATGCGCTGGGGCAGGGAGGCAGGGAGAGAGAGAACCAGTCTGCCAGCCGTGTGTGAGCAACACAGCTGCAGGCGTTGCAGGCTGCCAGGCCCCATGGTGAGCAGGGTGGTCCAGGCCGCGGGCAGCTCGAATATTAGCAGAGGTGAAGATGGGTGTTCAGTGGAGGCCCCCTGGCCGAAAATCCTCTGCGGACACACTGCTTAGGGTCAGGAGACAAATCTCACAGCTGAGTGATGAGAAGCTGCCTGCCACTGTATCATCACATGAGCTTGGTGAGCTTCGGGTCCCGAAAGACGAGGCCGTCTAGGTGTGCCCGGTCTGCCAGGACAAATGCCACCGCCTGGCTTGGCAACAGGGATTGGTCAGCTCACGGTTTCGGGGCCAGAAGCTGATGTCAAGGCCCTGGGGGTCCACAGGCCGCCGCCGACTTCAGGCTTCCACCTGGGTGTCCAGTTTCCTTTGCTCGTAAAGACTGCAGCCACGTGGGGGCAAGCCCACTGAGACCCGTCTGCCTCGTCCACATAGGCGCTCTGGGGTCCCTGTCACAGATGAGCCGTCACTTCAATGATGGCATCTGCAAGGGTCCTACGTGCAAACAGCCCACGTGCAAACAGCCCACGTGCAAACAGCCCACGTGCAAACGGTCCACGTGCAAACAGCCCACGTGCAAACAGCCCACGTGCAAACGGCCCACGTGCAAACAGCCCACGTGCAAACGGTCCCACCCATAGGGACGCGCGTGAGGGCTTGCGCGTGCCCCGTGGGGGCCATGAGTCGGTCCGCAGTGAGGCGATTGTGTTTTCCTGCCCGTCTGCGTTGAGTTTTTCCAAAGCCGGGTAGGCGCTGGGCCGGCCACGAATGTGGACTTTTCACGCGACCTCGATTCAGCCACCTTTCCTGGTTGGCTCCAACTCCCCACTGCTCCCCAGTCGGCCTGGCCTGGGGCCGAGGACACAGGTCATCAGAGGGGAAGGCGGCTGCCCGCAGGGCCAGGGAGGCTCAGCGAAGCCTGTCCAAGGGCCAGGCCGCCCAGGTGCCCGTCCTCGTCGGAGAAGGCGGCACAGCCCCGCTTGGGGCTGTGGGGACGGGATTAGGTCAATAATGACCAACATTTGCCCCCCCCGCGGGGCGGGAACGAACCTTTGGGAATTGCCGTGGACACTGGTTTTGATAATAGCGTGCAGGGAAAGGCTGCAGGCCCTGAGCGAGGCCCATCCATCCGCGCCGGGGCGAGGCCGCAGTGGGCAGGAGCGATGGCCGGGGGCAGAGCGGGATGCGAAGGGATGAGGCGCGGCGGCCCGGGCCGCACCATTAGCAGAATCCATTACTGTTTCATAAATAGAGAGATTAGAGAACCAGAGCCGGGACTGGTGATCACCGGGGAATGCGTCTTAGCTAAACTCGCAAATAGTATTTGTTTTGAGTAAGTGGTTGTCTCGGCTAATAGTAGGGTATTTCACCATAAAGAGCTTGTTGAATGGGATTTATGGAAGAATCCTGCGCGGCTGTTTGTGCAGGATGCTCAGGGGTCGCTGAGAGCTCGGGGTTCTCACCGGCTCCTGGGTAAAGACGCCTCTTCAACCAGGAAATGCATCCGCACGTCTGACCCCACTGCGGGCTTCTGTTTCGGGGTATTAGAGGGTGCTGCCAAAGCAGGACTATGGGTGGGGCTTATGCAGCATGCGTGTGCACGTGTGCAAATGTGACTGTGCATGTGTGTGTGTGCTTGTGTGTACATGAGTCAACTTGTGCACTGTGTGCAGAGGTGCATGTTTGTGTGTGGGTGTGTACATGTGTGTACACTGTGAGCACATGGTATGTGCATATGTGCATGTCTGTGCAGATTTGGGTATGAACCGTGCATATGTGTGCCTATATGTGAGCATGTGTGCACATGTGAGCATGTGTGCACATGTGAGCATCTACACATGTGCAGGTCTGTGCAAATTTCAGTGTGCATCTGTGTCCAAATGTGTGAGCACGTGTGCATGCCTGCGTGCACGTGTGTGTACATGTGTGCACGTGAGTTTCTTAGGGTTTGTGTCTCTGTTTCTCCACAGTTTCCTCTGCCTGGCTAGTTCCCTGTCACCCCAGGTGTCTCCCTGCTTCCCTGGGGCCAGCATCCCTCATCCATGTCTGAGCCCAGCAGGTGACAGGGTGCTGTCCTCGCAAGACCTGGCCCAGGACGTCTTACAGGGTCAGTGGGCAGGGGTGAATGGACGTGGCATGGATGGGGGTGGCCCGAGCCTGCCCTCCCCTACCCCCGTGGAGGCCGTGGAGGCAGCATCTGCCCTTGCAGGTGGAGGCAAGTCAGCTGGCAGGACAGAGCGCTCCAAAGAGCAGGAGGCAGGGCTCAGGTGGCCCTGCCAATCCCCGGGCAAGCCGAGATCTGCCCGTCCAGGCGAGGGCGCCATCTGCACACCGTGGTTCACAGGCTCCAACCCGTGCCAGGCTCTGCTCGCTCCTGCCATGTGTTGTCTGAGCCATACCTGTGTGGCTGGGCCAGAGTGGCTGCTGTGGGGATGAGGCTTAGCTGGGCTGGATGCCCGGGTGGGCTTGGGGCTCAGGCCCCAGCCACCACCTGCGAGGGTACCAGGGTCTGCCCTCCCCTGGACACAGTTTGCTTGATGTGGTCATCATCACAGAGGCAGCCAGCAAGCTGTGGGGCAGCAGAAGCCAAGCTCAGCCCTGCTCAGGTGGGGTCACCTGGGGCAGCCACGGGGGCAAGTGGGAAAACCCACCCCTTTGCCCGGTCAGCATGCATCTGCCTTCTACCCTGCTCCGAGGGGAAGGAGATAGAAATAAGTTCAAGAAATGGCCTTGTCTTCAGGGAGTCTAATAGACCCGAGGGGGCAGGGGTCACGTAAGAAGGAATTGCACACACCACCTGATTCACTGTGCCAGAGAGGCCAGTTGCCAGGGGTGCCCAGGGGTGGCTCGTGCAGTGGAGCTGACCTGGGCAGGAGGGGCAGAAGGGGCTGTGCCTCACTTGGCAGGAAGGGGTGGTGGATTCCCATGAGGACCAAGGGGGCACAAACAAACACCACAGACACGAGCAGAGAGATGGGCCCAAAGGCTCAAAGATGCGGGTTGGGAAGGGAGGTCAGTTTTTGTTCCCCCAGAAGCTTTTTGAGTATCACCTGGAAAGTATCAACGAAGGAAAGAGGGGTTGGGGCATCCTAGGATGGCCAGCGCCATCCCTGCCCCACCTCTCTGCCCATGTCCCCTGATCCAGGTGTCACCCATTGCCCGGGGCTGGGTCTCCTCTTCTCCGTCTCGCCTCATGGCCGCTCCTGTGAATCCTGCCGTGGGTGTGAGGCCGGCAGGGGCTGGTCTGACCCAGCGGGTACCTCTCACCCAGCGCCAGGCACAGCATCAGACCCTCTGGGAGCATTTGCTAAGGGTGTTTGGGGGCATGGAGGGTGGCAGCAAGGCAGGCAGGTGGGAAGGCTGTCCCTGCACCCACTGGGTCCCAAAGACTCCAGCCTGTAATGCCACCGCCTGAGGGTGGGGAGAGGCGGGGGGCACAGCTGAGAGTCCCAGGGGCTGGAGAGGTATGGAAGGCGGGGGCGCAGGAGCCGGGGGAGGAGGCCCGCAGGAGCCCACACTGGGGCCTGACGAGGCTGGCAGGGCTGCTACACAGTCCCTCGCTCGGAGTTCCCCACCCCGACCCTGGGCGGCATCACCAGTAGGAGAGCTTGCATTCCAAGGTGTCCCGTGTAGTGGCCGCCAGCTTCTATGTCATTTAGTTTTCATTAATGTAAATTAAATGCCCCTGAGGCTGGTGGCACCCCTGTTTGACCTTTGCCCCTCTCAGGGCCTGGTGGACCTCCGACTGAGGGTGGTGGTACCTGGGGCTTGGCTCCCACCTCCTGCCAGGAGAGCTCCTTCCTCCTGAGATTCAGGTCCCTGAGCCTCTCCTGCTCGTGCACCCCCCGCCTGCTACCCGCGGGGAGCCAGGGACCCTGGTGGAACCGCACACCCTGGTTTTGGGGGCCTGGCAGGAATGGGCAAAGAAATCCCATAGATATGCCAGTTCCAGAGCTCTCAGGAGCCACGGAGGGGCAGGTTACCATGCTTCTCTGATTAAATTGGGTGCAAAAGTCATGATTTCCCTTTTATTTCCCTTTTCTTTTCACTCTGCTGTGAGCCTTTCTTGCCGCTTCAACGTGTCTGCCCCCAGCAGAGCGATTTCCCCCCTGGTAAGTCCTGGGAAAAAAGGAGGCAGGTGTCCTTTCAGGCCGGCCGCGGCCAGCGGAGCGGGCAAGGCCCACGCGCAGGGACAGGTGTGCGCGGGTCCTTCCAGGAGCTCACGCTCGGGGCCACCCCCTTTCCGCTCCCCTCCACCCTGGGCACCCTGCACGCTCCCCTCTCACCCGGGCCGTTGGGGAAGTACTGAGCTGGGGCCGTTGGTGTTTCAGATCTGGTCATCTTTCCTTGAGCTTCTGAGCATGTTTCCCCCCCCCGCCCAGCACTTCCTTGGTGCTTGTGGAATCACTACCTAATTGCACAGGGAATCGATTACTGGGGCTCCGCTGCCTCAGGCTTGCTTCCAGCAAGGACATTAGCATTTCCTTTAGTTTCTTTTTTGTTATTATTTGTTATTTCTAGCTTGTGCCCCGCTCCCCATTTGTGCGTGAAATAAATTCACCCATCCGTGGCGCGAGAGCTGGGAGAATGCAGATCGCGGCACCTTCCCGCAGTCGCCCGGCTCTCGGGCCCAGTGCGCCAGCCCTTGAACACGGGCTCGGCCTGCATGTCCCCTGCAAATGGGGACTTTGAACCCACGAATGCAGAAATCCAACTTGCTGGCGTTATCTGTTTGCTTTCTGCACTTATCGCCCGGAATTGCAATCGCCTTTTTCTTGTCTTCACCAACCCCCTTCCATGGAGTGAATTCCCCAAGGACAGGCCGCCCCCGCCCCCGAGCCGGACACATCCATTATGTGTCAGGAGTTTCCATGACTATTTGCCCAGGGAGGGAACAGATGAAAAATGAGTAACTGCTTTCGTGGTTGAGGATCGGTGAGTTCGAGACTATTTTGGATTTGGTCGTTGTGAGAGGGCCTTTGAGCATCAAGATGTCGGTGTTCCTTGTATTTTTCAAAGGAAACCATCTCAGGGGCCGCTGTGTGCAGCCGGACGCGTTCGGAGGGATTAGGTTCACTCCCGCGAGGGTTTCTCTGAGACTCAGCCGCAGGACAAACCGAAAGGCCTGCAACCCCCAAAAGACGCATGGGCGGCCCACCCTGGCATCAGCCCCCCGTTTGCTATCTCATGGGTTTTTACATGCCCCCAGCACAGCCACAGTACCAAACTGGGCCAATGTCCAGGGTACGTCCCGGGGCGCCCTGCACCTCTGAGCCCCACTTGGTGCTGGTCCGAGGCAGGTCTGCATCTCCTGGCCTGCCACGCGGCGCCCTTGAGGCCACTTCGCCCAGCTGCCGCCAACCCCACAGGCCCCCTGGGGGCCCCACCCCATGGGCTCCGCCGGTGCCTGGGGTCCCCCCAGGGGGGCCCCTTCCCCGGGAGTGCCTGGCCGTGGGCTGCACACTGACCCAACTCAGCCTGATGTGTGGCAGATTATGACCTTACTGAGGCTTAATTCACAATATCGTAACATTCGCCCCTTTGAAATAAACAATCCCGTGGCTTTGGAAATGTTTGCAGAATCGGGCAGCAATCGCCATCTAAGCTGAGACCAGCTTCATCCCCCGGAGAGAACCGTGCCCCTGAGTGGTCACTCCCCTGCCCTCTGCCAGCCTGGCCACCACGAGTCCACCTTCTGACTCAGTGGCTCTCGCTGGCCATTACATGTCGTGAGAACCATACCGCAGCGGACCTCCGTCCACAGCGGACCTCCGTCCGGCCTCTCACTCAGCACACGGTCCTCCAGGCTCGTCCATGTCGGATCAGGGCCAGAGCCTTGCTTCCCTCTGGGTTGAAAAATGTTCCATCTCCCGGTTAGAGCACGTTTTTGTCGCTGCATTCGTCAGCCGTTGGACATTCAGGCTGTTTCTTCTTTCTGTCTGCAAAGGGTGCTGCCACCATGAACATGTGTCCAGGTTTATGCGTGGACATCCGTTTCCCGTCCTTTTGGTGTTGACCTGGGGGTGGCACGGCGGGGTCAGGCAGTAACACTGAGTCTTGCCTTAGAGGAGCAGCTGGGCCATTTCCCGCAGTAGTGGCCCCATTGGACAATGCCAGCAACAGCGCACGGCTTCCAGGGTCTCCACGTCCTCGCCAGCGCTTGGCGTCCGGCTTTGACTGCGGCCATGCTGGCCGGCGCGGATGCGTCTCTCACTGCGGTGTTATGTGCTGGGTTTCGTTTTGTTTTGTTTTTATCATTGGCTGAACTTTTATTTTAATTAAACTTTTTATTTTGAGATCATGCAGATTCGTTTGTAATTGTAAGAAATAATACATAGAGACTATTTGTACCCTTGACCTGGTTTCCTTCAGTGATAAAGTCTTGCAAAATTACGTTATAACCTGAATATTGACGTCAGTACAGTCCAGGTACAGAAAATTTCCGTTTCCGCAGGGATCCCTCGTGTTGTTCTTTTATAGCCAACCCAATTTCCCTTCTGCGCTTTGCTCCCTTTTTAACCCGGCAAGAATGTTATATAAAAGTAGAATCATATAGGGCGTAACTCTTCAGGATTGGCTTTTTTTTCACTCCACACAATTCTTTGGATATTCATTCAGGTTACCACATGCATCAATAGTATTTTCCAAGTGCCTAATTCAAGGTTTTTAGTACAGTCTCAGAGTTGTACAACCGGCATCACAATCGATTTTAGAACATTTTCATCACTCCCAAAAGAAACCTTGTACACTAGTCATAGCCCCAGTTCCCCCACCTCCTTTAGCCCTAGGCAACCACGAATCTACCTTCTCTATATATACATTTGCCCATTCTGGTCATTTCATATGAAAGGAACCATATAAAATATGCTATTTTGTGGCTGGCTTCTTTCGTATAGCATGTTATTTTCAAGGAAAGGCCATGCCGTAACGTTGTATCAGAACCTCATTCCTTTTCTCCTACTTGTGAAAAACAACATGTGGGGTGCACAGGTGGCTCAGTGGTAGAAGGCTTGCCTTATATGTGGGAGACCCGGGTTCGCTTCCCGGACCATGTACCCCCCCCCCCGTAAAAAAAAATAAATAACGTATATACAAAAAAGCAATAAATCTCAAAGCACACAACAGTCAGTTGTAGAACAGATTTCAGAGTTAGGTATGGATTACAATCCCACAATTTTAGGTTTTTCCTTCCAGCTGCTCCAAGCCACTGGAGACTAAAAGAAATATCAATGGGATTCAGCAGTCATACTCATTTGTTAAGCCTGACTTTTTCTGTATAACTCCTCCTTCTCCTTTGGTCTCTTTTCCACTCTTTAGGGGTATTTGGGCTTTGCCCATTCTAGCTTTCTCATGTTGGAAAGGGCTGTTGATAATATGGGACAGTCTCTGGAGAGGCTGGCCCCTCTGCATTTCAGGACTTATCTGGCCTAGGAACCCATCTGGAGGTTGTGCATTTCTGGAAAATAACCTTAGTACATGAAACTTTGGTAGAATCTCAGATAGAGCCTTAGGTGTTCTTTAGGGTTGACAGGAATGGCTTGGGTTGGAGTCTGGCAGACCATGGTAATTGGCAGTATCTAGCAGAAGTTTGTGAAAGAGCAGCCTCCAGAGTAGCCTCTTGACTCTATTTGAACTCTCTCAGCCACTGATACCTTATTTGTTACACTGCTTTTCCCCCTTTTGGTCAGGATGGCATTGTCATCCCATGGTGCCAGGGCCAGGCTCATCCCTGGGAGTCATGTTCGACGCTGCCAGGGAGACTCTCACCCCTGGATGTCATGCCCCACGTAGGAGGGAGGGCAGTGGTTTTCCTTGCAGGGTTGGACTTAGGGAGAGAGGCCTGCTGGTTTTTGAGGGGAGTATGAGAGCTGTCACCTCACCTGGGTGCAGTGAGGCAGGGTCCGGCCAAGGACTCGGACCCAGGAGGTCACATCTGGCCGAGCAGTCCTGCCTCTGAAATAGCAAGGAGAAAAGAAGGCCCGTGGGGCTTTCCCCTGGCAGGTGGCCTTGGTCTGTGAAAACCCAGCTTGTGGACTGAGGCTACGGCCCACGCGCCCACGCACCAGAGAAAGCCTGGGCTCTCCCCCGAGAACCGCAGGGTCTCCGGACACACCGGACCTCCCAGTGAGGACAGCACTTGGGCCCTGCTGCTTTCCACCCGGCCTTTGTCCTCCATGGGCAGTGGTGGCAAGTTCCTGGGCACCTGGGGACCTTAGTCAGATGGCCGCTTCTGATGGCTGTCCCTTCCCGACCCCCTCGGGGCGGCTAACAAGACCCTGATTTCCCTAGACAGAGAGGAGGTGCAGAGCAGTGAAGGGGACAGGGAGGCCGTGGTCGCCATCCGGGCCCTGCATCTGTGTCGGCTGCTCATGGCACTTGTGCCTCGACTGTCCCGAGCACACCAGTCCCCGAGCCGCCTGTGGACGGAGCCGAGGCCCGAGAAGGGAGAGGCCCCCCAGCAGCACAAAGCCTGCCAGGTCATACCCGCTCGTTGATTCGCTCCTTCACAGGCTCAACCCCTGGCTGCTCCTTGCCGATGCCGGGCGCCAAGTTCCACTCTGGAGTGTCCACGCCACGCCCTCCTCAAGGGCACGCACTGGGTGGGGAGGATGCGCAGGGGACAAACGGGGGACCAGTGTGCAGTTCTGCAAAGAGGCACCTGGCTAGCGCCGAGTCAGGGCAGCAGGGGCCCCCGCTCACACCCCATTTCCCCCGGGTTGGGTGGGATTCCCACTCTGGGCTGCCCGATGGCCACAGACCACTGACCACAGCGAGGGGGCAGCCAGGAAGCCACAGTGTAAGGTGGTCCTACTGGCCGCTGGTGGAGGGGCATTGAGAGGGGCAGCTCTACGTGTCGGGGCCACCCCAGGGTCAGAGCCAGCCGAGAAACCAGATGGTTGTCATGGCCAGAAGGAAAGGGTTTTCATATTTAGGTCCAGGAATCACGGCAGGTGTTTCAAACTCTCCTTACAAAAGGCTGAGTGCTTGAGAGGGACGAACTCTCTCCTGCAAAACTCAACAGTCCAGAAGAATTAGGGGCCGGCAGGTTCTGGAGGCCGAATTTCATTTATACCTGGACGCGGTGGCGCAGGGATGGACACAGTGGCGCGGGGATGGACGCGGTGGCGCGGGGACGGACGCGGTGGCGCGGAGAAGAACACAGTGGCGCAGAGATGGACTCGGTGGCGCGGGGACGGATGCGGTGGCGCGGGGATGGACACAGTGGCTCAGGGATGGACTCGGTGGCGCGGGGATGGACACACGGGGATGGGCGTGGTGGCGTGGGGATGGACACACGGGGATGGGTGCGGTGGCGTGGGGACACAGCTTCTGAATGGAGCCGCACTCTGTGAAAACCCGCTGCACAGCCTTTCCTGCAGACGCACTTGGGACATCTGGTAGAACTTTTAAGTTTTTTTTGAAAAATATGATTGCTGAAAACACTTGCACTGTGCAATAACTGCATTTTTAAATGGCTTTATAGATACGTTACCCACACACCAAACACTTCACCCATTAAAATGTACAGCTCATTAGTTTTTTAGTCTTTTTTCGCAGTGTTGTTCAGCAAGCATCACAATCCATTTTAGAACATCCTCATCACCCCAGAAGAAATCCCGCCCCATTACCAGCCACTCCCCACCCTCCGTCCCCCAGTCCCTTCGCTGTGGATTTGCCTATTCTAGATATTTCATGTGAATAGGATATTGCAATGTTGGGTCTTTGGGGACTGGCTCCTTGCACCGAGCATGATGTTTTTGGAGCTCCATCTTTGGGGTAGCCTGCATCAGAACTCCATTTCCTGTTGCGTTGGGTGATATCCCATTGCATGGATAGTCTGCCTTTCCTTGGTCTGTTCTTCAACTGGTGGACGTTTGGGCTGTTCCACTTTTGGGCTATTGAATAACGACGCTATGGACAAGTGTCCGTGTGGACGTATGTTTTCACGACCCGTGGATGTGTACCCAGGAGTGGGGTCGCTGGGCCATGTCGTAACTCTGTATTTAACTGTCTGAGAGTCTGCCGGACTGCCTCCCACCGTGCCTGCTCCCTTTTGCCTTCCCACCAGCAGTGCACGAAGCTTCCTATTTCTCCACCTCCCCAACCATGGGGACTGTCCTGGTGGCATTTTTGATAGTCCCCTGTGTTTATGACCGTAATCCTCAGAGCATACAATAGTCTGGTTTCAGAAAAATCTGGGTGTAACCTCTCATGTTTCAGATTCAGTCATAGTGATGGAGAAAATGAAACATTTTATAACCAAAGGACATTATAAATACTTGCTCTTGTCCCTAGACCCAGAGCAGCTGCCGTGAGAGATGAAGAATTGGCCAGGAGACACCTGGTTGACGTTTGCTGATAATTTAAGTCCCCATGGTTTGGAAATTTAGATGTGTTCTATTCCTTCCCCAGTGCTTGTGCCCCTGAAGTAGTGTCTATAATTTGAAATGTATAGAGGAATCCATAATTCTGAAGAGGTGACATGTGGGGTACCTGTGGGCGTCCCTGGTGCGTGGTGGATGAGATGCCACGTGGGGCCTGGT
>PVIY010047656.1:0-17726 GCA_004026745.1 Myrmecophaga tridactyla | reverse complement strand
CACTCAGCTCTCAACCTCTTCTCAATCTGTCCTACCTTCCAGAATGTATCCTATTTTCCAAGGTCAATTCTCTTTGACTTTAACTATTCAGAATACAGAGTAAACAAATCAAAAGTCAGAAAAGAAAAGCATTTTTTGAAAGGGACTGAGGCTGGGGTACGTTGAGGTTAAAAAGAGGCCTTGCAGACAGGACGGCCTGAGGGCAATTGTTGAGAGAAACAAAGAGGGGGGATGGTTAAAGTCACGTTTCCAGCTCTGTGAATCCTCCTTGTTTTCTTTTCTTTTGAGAAATAAAAGTAAAGAAGAATTTGAATTATTTTGAAATAAATGTTGGTAGCTGGACTGGGTCCTCCTGACCACACCACACTGGACTGTACCACGTGGCTTTCGGTTCTTTGCAAGTATTGCATAATAGCGGCGAACCCAAGAGGTTTTAAATCAGCTTCAAAACACGTTTTCCCATAACCTCCTGGATGACATCCCAAGCAAGATCCAGAGAGGTTCCAGTCCCCTCTGTCCCCTGGAGCTCCCCTCTCTCAAAGTTGGCAGGGCAAGATAAATGTTCCCCAACAATTTAAGACTATTTGTATTTACATAGACAAACCATGGGAAAAGATACTAAAGGATTGGTTTGGGCAGGTAGAGAGCCATCAAAGGCAAACCAAAAAAATAAAATTTTAATATTTCTTTCGAAGCAAATGAACCAGCCAGATTGGTGAAAAAAAATAGATATACAATGGCATTTGTATCAAACTCTTCGGGATATACTTGTCTGTCAGAACTTGTTGCTTTTGTGGCCCTTTAAAATTGCTGGTAGTGAGTAGGATGGAATCCTAGGCTGTCTTACACCCCTGCAAATATAGGAGTAAAACAAGTAAACTTCCTTACAAAAATCCATTTTTGCATGCATGATGCCAATTCTCTAGATATCTGGAATCATATCTCTAGCAAATTTGAGTTTTGTCATTGAAAGGAGGGAAACAGAGCCAAATCTTACAAAAGTGAATTTTCCATATCACATATTCACCTGAATTCTTCCATAATCTTAAGAGAGCTTATTTCGATGGATATTAGAAAAAAGTCTTTTAAACAAAAATCATAAGGATCATATTCTGTGTTTATGTCATGGTTATTCTAAGCATCCCAAAAGGGTTTACCAAATAGAGCCTGAATACAAAAGGTTTTCTCACCACACACTAAAATGTCTTTGTCATGAATGACACTTAGAAAGCACGATTGCAAAAAGAAAATATGTATTATAATAGCATATCAACATACTTACAAATAATCCAAACTCCCAACCCTTTCTTTATGACTTTCTAAAATGTAATACATTCCTGAAAATGTCACAATGGGTAGATGCACACGCTAGATGCAGTATTCCAAGTACACCAGTGAAAACATCATGAAAACACGCTGAAACTATGCATTTACTATTCTACATTAAGGCCTCCCTGCTCCTGTAATTTCCCCAAACAGCATTATGAAGTCATGTAAGGGGAGTCAGAAGGAAACAAAACTATTGAAAACATCCTCAAAAAAAAAAAGAAAAGTTGCCAAAAAGTCACACAAGGACTTAAAAAGCATAATATTTACAATGGAAAAGAGTTCTTCTGCCAGAAACGGCACTTTGTTGTCACTAGCCAGGCTTTTTTTTTTTTTTTTCATGTTTACTTTTATACACAAGCTTGTAGCCTGGATTTCTGATGAAATTATTTTGTGTGCAACCTCCTCTGAGCATGGTTACCTTGCGTTGATGAACATTGAACCACCTGAAGTTGGCGCCCAGATCTACAAAATCAACATTTTGTAGATAAGGTGCTGACTGGGCCCAGTTCTTATCATTCAGACAACCTAGAATATATACACCATTACAGCATCTTTCAGTGATGAGAGAGCTGAAGCAAGCGACGTTGAGGAACGGCCCAATTCCTAAGATGCAGAGCTGGGATTTGAACCCAGGCACGCTGGCTCCGGAGTCCACACTTCCAGCGCTATTCTTAACCTCCTTAGGTCGCTCCCAAAATCTCACAGCAGCACACCAGTAGTTTTAGTCCAAATGGATCTATTTTTCAAGTCACGGGGCCCATTTGCTCTTTGGACAGGCTTTTTCGATGCACGAGTTGGATTCGTGTTTTAGCCATCTGTGCACAGGGCTAGAGACAGAAACCATGAAAGTATTGATTATAATGCTAAAAGAGTCAGAAGCCTTGAGAAGGAGGAAGCCCAGAGTTCAAATAAGCTTTTAAAGGTGGCCCAGGCAGAGGCTCGGAGAAGAAGAGGTGAGGGAGCCGATGGGGTCCAGAGTGGTTTTGCCTCACCCCCAGCAGTGCCCGCTCCCTAAATCCATATCCACTCCCACATTCCTTCCACCAGCCTTCATGGACCCCTACCAGCTCCCATATGCTGCTGGGCACATGGATAGCAAAGACAAACCAACACAGCTCCGGCCCTTAAAATCCTCCAAGTCTAAGGGGAAGGAGACATAAATTAACATTATTAAAATACAATGTGTTAACACTACAAATATAAATAATGCATACTTCAAAGGTATGAATCTTGTACAAAGATTAAATAATAGAGGGGTATGGAGGAGAACTACCATTGCATGCTATGGTCTATGTTTAACAGGAAGACATCCATAATACCGCAGCAACAGCAGGGGTAAATAATTGTGGGGGGGAAACAAGAGTTAAGGGGAGGGTTGGAGTTTCTATTTGGTCAGGGTGTTTTTTGGTTATTTTTCTCTTGGGAGAAATGAAAACTGTCTAAAATTGAGAGTGTTTATGGCTGTACAACTAAGTGAGAATAATGTGAGGCAGGGATTGTTGACTTTGGACCTTATGCATGATCCGTCCAATGGACGGAGATGGCTGAAGGACAGTTAACAGTACATTTATAAAAAAGTGCTCTCATCAATTGTTACAAGTGTTCCACCCCAATACAAAGTTTTAATAATTGGGTGGTATATAGTAATCCTGTATTTTATGCATGATCGTTTGGTAAACCCACAACTTCTTTAATAAAAAATTTTTTTAGAACATGCAATGTGCTAAGCAGCAGTAAATAGAGGTATTTACAAAAGCCCCATAGGAGCTGGACAGGATCAGTTCCTGCCTGGCTTCTTAGAGAAAACTTCATGTGGCTGACTGTCCCGTAACTGAAGGAAGAGAAGTTTGTAAAGACGTCAAGATGTGGCCTTCCCCTCATCCCCAAACTGCTGACCATTTGAGAGCATCATGGCCCACTCAGTAGGGACAAGAACCCAACAGTGCACAGACCCAGCCTCTGTCCCTAAGGAACGTGCAGGTTAGAGGGAAGAGGGAGCCCCAGCAGGCCCCTCCAATGCAGGGCTGGGAGTGTTATCTGTTCCTTCCACAAGTCTACCCGGAAGGGGGATGAATGGGCTGGGAGCTGCCTTCTTCCCACGCTGGGGCTGGTGAGGGAGCCGGTAATGACCATGGGTCTACCATCTCATGACCTTGGACCAACAACCTCCTGCGAAAAGGGCTGCTGGGCGAGCAGGGATCTGCAGGTGACCTCACAGGGTCACGCTGAAGGAGGAGGACTGGAACCCCCTGGGGCCAGGGACTGAGAAGGATCCAGAGTCATGCTGAGCTGAAGCAGGAGCTGAGGGTGCTTCTGTTTTACTTTCCTTTCCACTGATTGGAAGAGGAGAGGAGAGGTGGGGGGACATCTATTGGGAGACCATTTCAGAAGTCCCGGAGAGTTACAGCTTGGAGGGTGGGGGGACGAAAGTGGAAAGATGTGGAGAGAGAAAGGAGGTGGAGATAAAATTGGCAGACTCCTGGGGAGATCATTCACTTACATAATTGAGCCTTTGGCTTCTGTGCTTATTCTTGTTTTTATTCCAACTTCCCATGGATATCTTCCCTGATGTCTCCATCAGCTCATTGTTGCAGGAATGTTTGTAGATGGAAAACTTTCTGGACTCATACACATATGGAAATATCATTTTCTTGCACTGACATTTACCTGGCTGCAAGCAGAATTAGTCTCTTTCAAAGTCCTGTAGATGTGCCCTGGCAGAGAGGAGGCCTGAAATTAACCCAGATTTTGTAGGCAATGTTTTTTCCTAATTTTAATGTGAGAATGTTCATAGAATTTATTTTTATGATTTGTCTGATGGTCCATGGTTTCCTGGGTTTTTTTGAAGATGTCAGGTTCTTTACCTAAAATTTTCTTTTATTTTCAAATATTGTTGGTAAGCCTTCCTTTAACTATCAGGGTAATGCCAAATTTCCATGGAGCTGCAGAATTTCTCTCAGGACACACAGAGCATTTTCTTTGGTTTTTCCTTGATTCATCTTTGAATGTGGATACCTGCAGTATACAAGCAGCCAGCGAACATGGCACAGAGAGAGAGTCAATGTTAAAGCTGTTGTGCCAGTTATATATTGCTATGTCACAAACGCCCCCAGTCGGTGCCATGGGACAACCACCATTTTGTTAGGCTCTCAGAGCCTGTGCTGAGGAATGCAGACAGGGCACGATGGCAATGGTTTGCTCTGCTGAAATTGTCTGGAGGTTTCTGCTCTCACACATCTGGTGTCTGGGCTGGGATGACTCAGAGGCTGAGCTCAGCTGGTTTTGCTGACTGAAGCACCTGCAGATGGTCTCTCCATGTGGCCTGGCAGCTCCAACAAGAGGGGGAGTACCCCAAAAGTGAGCATCTGGAGTCTTCCAGGAGAACCGGATCGAAGCCATGGGTCTTCTAGGATCCAGCCTTGCCACGGATGCAGCACCTCTTCTGCCAACACTGTGTTGGCAGAAGCAGTCAAACCCACCAGGCTGCAAGGGGAGGGCACAGTGCCTCCACCTCTTGATGGGAGAAACGTCACAGAATTTGGGGTCTCATTTTTAAGCTGCTGCCGGAGGGCACTGATCAGAGGTGGGAGCCTCACTCCACGTGGAAATAGTGATGTCAGTCGCCAAACCCACATGCCAGCCGCCAGTGTGTGTGTGTGTGTGTGTGTGTGTTCTTTCCAGGGACTGCTCGGTGGCCAACCTGAGCAATCTCCCCCCAAACTCAGCATCCCAGAGCTGGGGTCCTCTGCTACCGCGCCCAGGGAGGGGCCGTGAGGCTTAACAGCCTCTTCTGCCCAGGTCCACTCTGACACTGACAAGTAGCAGAGGTTCCTATGCAGGGCCCTTTGTCTCATTTCCGGGCTCAAGAATCAGGTGTCTTCTGCAGGAAGGTTGAACCGCCCACACCCTACTCATCTCAACAAAGACTCTGGCATTCTTCCCTCCAGTCTTTAGAACACCATCCTTCTTCTGCCTCAAACCCCATCCCGAGCACCCTCCCTCTCTCTTCTCACCTACAACCCTTTTCTGGAAGCATCTACAGACCTCAAAGTGAAAGGGACCTCGACCAACCCCTCCTGCCTTATGACGTACTCATGCTTTCCCTTGTTTTCTTGAGAAAACTGTCTGAAAATAATTTATCCTCAGGTATACAGGGTGGAGGGAAGGGTTTCTAGCTCTCTGCTTTCCTCTATTATGTTTGCTGTTTTTGAAGAAAGCAAGGTCTCTTAGGAAGTTTGGGTGAATTCACTGTATAATTTAAATTCTAAGAAAGATTATGACAAAGTGGGAACAAAACTTAGAAAGTTCTGGTTCCTGGTTGACATAACAGAGGAAAATAATTCGTTTCTCCCCATAAGCTGGCTATAATTCCTGAGACTATGAACAAGCAGGAGGTGTCTGACAGCACAGAGCTCTGGACCCACAGGGAATCCCCCAGCCTAGCATTGCAGAACAAGGACCTGGGTGGTGTCGCTGGAGCTTCGTGGTCCCACTTCGTAGGTCCGGGGACGGCTCTGGCTCAGCCACAAGAGGCATCCCCACAAGGGGTGGTCCCAGCGGAACCAGCACTCCCCAGGTGGAAGGGCTGGCACGCAGCCCTGTGGGTCTTTCTGGTGCATTGCTTTTCACGGAAAGTGGCAATTCCCTTTTGGACTAGCTGAAACTGCCACCACCTTCAACATTTGACTCAAGCCCAGTGTAGTCGAAGACTTTGTCTGGGATGGCTCCAACCACAGGAATGCTGGACTGCCTGTCCTGGTCTGCCACAGTTGCCACAACACCACACCAGGGGTCGCTTAAACAATGCGGGTTATTGGCTCATGTTTCTGAAGCCAGTGGAAGTCTGAGACCAAGGCCCTGCTTTCTCCGCAGTCTGGACCATTCCTGTGCTGCCCACTGGCATCCTTGGGGTTCTTGGCTTGGCTCCTGAACCCCTGCCTTGCATCACATGGCGGCACCCTCTCCTTTCCCATCGGGGGTCCATTGACGTCTGGCTCCTGGCTTCGCCCCATGGTTTTCTCTTCTGATATCTCTATTTCTTCTGCTTTAAAGGCCTCCAGTAATCCTAGTTAAAGCCCACCATCATTCAACTAGGCCACCCTCAACTGAAATAACACCTTCAAGGGATCCTAAGCACAATGGGTTCACACCCCCACGGATGTGGACTTAGATTAAGTTTACCTCTAAAGCGGGCTACAGAATTCAATCCACCACACTTCTCTGCACTCAGACAGCACTCCCAGCGTGAGGGGGAAAAATGCATCCTGTTCTTTTTGTTTTCCAACTATAGGTTTTCATCCCACTTTGTCACCTGGAGGACAAGATTCTTGCCATCTAGGCTTCAATCGGATATCATCCAAGGCCGCCTCTGACAAAGTGATGGGAATCCACTGAAAACTGGCTTGCAATGATGACATTTCCAGCCACTGCCTCTGATTGTTGGCAGGTTGATTGCAGCTCCTCGGAAGAGGCGCCTCCTTGGCTCGCCCAGAGCCTCCACTTCCAGCTCATTTTTTCTGGAGAACGAGACACTCTCAGAGTGTCCAGTTGATGCCCAGCCTGACCTGGCATTGATCTGTCTTTTTGCGAAGCCTATTCAAGACTGAAAATAGCATCTCTCTTCCAGTACATTCTGGGGCATCTTCTGGAGGCTGCGAAGGATTCCTCCCAGAGCAGGAAGGTGAGGATATCAAAAGCCCACTAACCCCTCAGTTCAGAAGGTCACACCCTGTGGGAAAAAACAAATAACTGCTCCTGGAAATCCCCTGACAAACTGCAGAACCCTCCCGTACATTTTATAGGATCACAGTGCACCCACCAACTCCAGCCTTGGGGGAAAGCACAGAAAGAGCAAAGTTTACAGAGAAGGCCAACTGCCATTTTTTACAGAGAAAAGCACTCTTCTACAAAGCTGAACCGACAATATTTGATAATGGCATCATTAATCTCCTCTTTGGTCACCTCTCCAACCCACTTCCCCTGCCTATAAATTAACTGTAAATTCTGTGACACTTGTTGAATTTCAAAGTGAAGGCCTCCTCTGCCTCTTCACATCTCTACCTGACACCTGACAGATGGTGCTAAGTTTGGCAATGGTCCTCTCATGTTTCTGGCCACACTGAGCCCCTGAGGTCACAGCGACGGGGTGGGGGTGGCGGGGAGGTGGCCAGCCTCAGAAAGCAGAACTGCCTCTGCCCCAGGTAGCCATGTAAGGCCCACGGTCCCCTCGTCCGGGGCTCAGCCATGGCCGCTGACTCCAGACAATGCCATCTGACTAGCAGCACCCGGTTTGGTGGCTGAGTGGTTGCCTGAACTCCTAACCTCTTCTGTGAGCCTCATGGTCACTGTCACATCACTTGGCCTATATGATCCTGGAGAGGGCTGAATAGTTCCCACGAGAATTCTTGCCTACCCGATACTCCAGCACGTGACCTTATTTGGATGAAATTAAGATGAGGTCATACAGCATTCAGGTGGGCCCCAATCTACAGACTGATGTCTTTATAAGAAGAGGGGAGGGGACAGGGATGCAGAGAAGAAGGCCACGTGATGATGGGGGCAGAGATGGGAGCCACGTGCCTACAAGCCAAGGGGCCCCATGGTTTGCCCACAGTCCCCAGAGGCCCAGAAAGTGGCCTGAGATGCCTCCTCCCTCAGCCTCCAAAAAAGGAACCAACCCCTGACCAACGTCCAGGATTGAAGTCCAATGTCCAACCTTCACGATTGTCAGAGAACAAAGTCCTCTGCTTTAAGCCACGCAGTGTGTCGCCATTTGTCACGGTAGTCCTAAGTGCCCAGGCACTCTGCTGGGTCGTGGCTTTAAGCCATCACAGACGGTGGGGTAAATGCCTGCACAGCCATATTCCTGTGGGGTCCGGGGAAGATCATCCCAAGACTTGCCATGGTAGAAGTCTTCCCTGTGACGCCTTGCCAGGCTGACTGCCTGAAGGTGACTCAGCCCCTGCCCTCTGCCCCCAGCAGACCACCCCCCTGCTCTAGCCACACTGGGTCTCGGCTTCTGTCCTCCAGCAGAAAGGACAGCCCATGCCCCGAGCCGGCTGCCCCACCTCTCCTGTCCCCCCCACCCAGCCGGAGGGCCCTTCAAGAGCAGGTGTGTATCAGCATCTTCCTCACTGTGGGGTCGCCGTCCCCACGCAGAGTCCCCAGCTCCAAGGAGGAACACACTTTGCCTAGAGCACAGCAGACATCCGGTTTTCTGGCACGCCAGCCTGCCCTCTTCCCACTGGCGAGGCAATTCCAGAAGTGGGGAGCCTCCCACCCTGTGCCAGACCTCTGAATCATTCCATCAGGAGGAGGTAGAATGTTCCAGCCAGACGGCTTTTAACATCGCTTCAATCCCTACAAAACTGGGTACAGGGAACACCTGGGCATTATCTTCAGCTGTCCCTGACGGAAGGGGCTGCTCAACCCTCCTCCAGGTGGGCAGCGATAAGTTCAAACTACCAATATGATGCGGGGGAATGGCTACCAAAGCCAAGCCTCTGCAGGGTGCACTGTCCAAATGGGGGGTGGGGGTGGGGGCGTGACCCCTTTTGCAGCTTTTATTGGTGCTGAAATGATGAGTCATCAGCAGATCCAGGCATGGTTCTCGCATCATTCGAGGCTAGTTCCATGGTGACACCCAATCAAAACTTCCTTATCGCATTCAGGATCTAAGGCTTTTCTTTCTGTTCTTCCAGCAGCATTACAAACGGAAGCACAAAAAATTCGAGGCAGACAAGGACTTTTCACAGAGTCCCTCAGACCTTGGACTCCTTTTCCCTTTCTCTGTTTGTAGTCTGCCAAGTCCACTGTCCAAGTCGTCCACCTTCCAACAGACGGAGACTCGCTGCTCCTTGCTTAAGAACCAAAAGCACGGCCACTGTCTATGAGCAACATTTTCTTTCTACCCAAAGGAAAAACCATTATATAGGGAAGCAAGAGGCTCCTGTGGGCCTTCTGCAAAGATTCTAAAGCATTCAGGTCACACACAAGGTTTCACACACATGTACACCCTCTCAGGCCTCACACCTGTGTTGGAAGCATTCCTGGAATATGAAAGTGTTGGGATGCATCCAAAAAGTGATTTGGATTCCACAGGTACAAAGGAAGAACATCTGAGAAAGGGAGGGGAACACCATGATGTTGTGTCCACGAGCAGGACGCAGAGGAGATAGTGCCGGCTACCCAAGTCAGAAGGTGCTGGCTGAGGCTCGGCGACTTCAGTTACTCCCTCTGGGACCTTGTCTGTCACTTAAACCTCAGCCTCCCTTTCCATACCTGTTTCTTGGGGATCCTATAAATCCCAGCCCAGCTGCATCCTACAGTGCATATGATACAGATACCTAGAGGTCTGTGTAAGGAGTAACTTTCTAGGTCATTACTTGTTTCTTTTGTGAAAGTCAAAGTCTAGCAGTAGGAGATGAGACGTTAGAAGGTCAAGCTTGTCCAACGATGTGAGTGCCTCCAAACGTGGAAGTCACTGGATGCTAACCTGATTAAGAACTAGTTCTAGAGAGACAAAAGAATTCAAGAGGGATAAACGGAACTTATATTTATTGAGCAACTGCTATGTGCCAGGCACAAGATTTTGCAAAGCTGGTATTCAGTATGTCCACTTCACTGACGTGGAAACAGAGGTGCTGAGAAGGTGAGTGTGTGTATGTATTCACACCTACAAGGAAGTTTAAGAGCTTGTAGGTGTGAAGGTCTCAGAGCCAGGTCTCTGGACACAGAAAGGAAGGACTTAGCAGAAAGTAAAGAGAAGTGGAAAATATTCTCACAACTCTTAGATCATGAGGATTCCCTGACATTACAGAGAGCCCTAAAGCTTCCTACACATGTGTTTTTAACCTTGTTGGGCCTGTTAACTTAAGGGCCATTTTCTAGGCCCTCAAACCTCTCTGCCTTCTCAAATCCTGGCCCGTGATCATCTTCCACTTGGCAGACTTGTACGCCTCATTTGAATCCTTCCCATTCTCCTTCCCCTCTGTTCCCACAAGCTCATTGCATGTTCCTAGTTCAGTACTCGTCCTGCTGTAGTCAAATGCATCTGCTTTGTGCATTCCTTCAGACAATTTTTTTTAAAAATGCCTCATGTCTTCCAAAATTATGGGACCCACGACTAATGATTCCACATCTGCTTTGTCTCAAAAGTGAACACGTACCAGGCCAGGGCATTATCTCCAGACTAGTCTTAAAAGCTCTCAGCACTCTCGGAGCTCACAGGGCATCCACGAGCAATCATTCGGTTAATAGATTGTGAACTACTTCTGCCTCACTCCCACAGATAGCCTTGCAGCCTAGGTTTCAGGAAAAGCTAGGAAGAAGAAATTGAGGCTAACCTGGGTCAGGCCAAAGGCCGAGGAAATAATTAAAATTCTCATTCAAAGAGAGGTGGAACAAAGTGCTTCTCCAGTGCAGAAAAAGAACAGAGATTCTAAAAAAAAAAAAAAAAAAAAAAAAAGGTTGAAATAAAGGGAAAGCAGAAGCTGGGCAAGTTTCCTGTGCAAGGTAGCAAACGGCACCCTCTTGCTTCCCTTGCACCCCGCTTCTGGGTAGGTCTCAGTAAGGTCTGTGAATTTAGGTCCATAAACCTGAATCTCTTTCTTTAAAACCAAAAATGCTCCCTGGCGTGCATTTCCCTAGCATCTGGGTTTCAAACCACCTCCATCCAAAATTTAAATGCATAATGGGACTGGATTCATATTTTTGCAAAAAATTAGGAACTTAAAACTTGGCTAACTTTGCAAATTACAATTCCTTAGAGAGAGATCCTCTATTATTTCTTTACCCAACATTGATGATTCGTATCTAAGTTTCATTCTCAGGTTTTTAACCTAATCATCTTCTAATTATTTATGGAAAATTAAGGCAAATGCATGTTTGAAAAAAGTCCAGTCCTGCATAAAGATAAAAAATCTGAAAAGTAAATCTCCCTCACAGGCTCCTTAATAGAGGCAACCATGATTATTAGTTCCTGTGTGCTTCCAGAAACTTCTGTGCATAGACAGACCCATGCATTCACTTTCTTTTCAAACCATTTTCTACACACATGAGAGCACTCAGTACCCAGGCTTCTGCATCTCACTTTTCCTTGCTATAACAATATATTTCAGTACATATAGACCCACTCATTCTTTTTCAAGATTGCTTTGTATTTTATTTCATGGAAGAATGATAATGCGTTTCACCAAACCCCAATAGCTTGGCATTTGGTGCTTTCCGTCTTTTGCTTTCATGGATAATACTGCACCCTTGTCGGTGTGTCTCTCTGCACTCGTGTGAGCATGCCTAGGGCATGAGTTCTCGGAGGGGCCACTTAAAGGGACCTTTGGATGTGAACCTTGTTCATTTGTTAGAAGCTGCCAAATTGCACTCCAAAGACATTGTGCAAATGTGCACTCATGGCAAAGTATGAGAGAGTCAAATCCCCAAATCCTGCCAACTGGCTATGAAAAAGCAGAACAGTGGTTACCAGCAATGGGTGTGGCAAAGAAAGAGGAGTTATTGCATAATAGGTATGAATTTAAGTTTGGGATGATGAAAATAGTCTGAAAATAGACAGCAGTGAAAGTCACGCAATATTGCAATATACCTAATGTCACAGAACTGTCCACTTAAAAATGGTTAAAATGCTTTCTATGTGATTTATATTTTACTACAATTAAAAATAAAGAAAATTTTTAAAAATCATACTTAAAAAAGAAAGACAGTTGACCCTTTGCTATGGTTGATAGTGAACAGTGGTGTACCATCATTTCTTTTTTAATTTTAGTCTTCCCTTCCAGGAATTGCCTCTGCATGTTCTTTGTCAATTTCTCAGTCAAGCTTTTGATTATTGATTTGTAAATGCTGGCTTTTACATGTGGAGCAAATATGTTTCTCTAGTTTGACATTGTCTTTTAATTTAAATTCTGCCATTTTTTTTTCTTGATGAATTTTGGTTTTATTTTTATGTCCTCATATCCGTTATTCTTTTCTCTTAGAGTTTCTGGGTTTTGTTTGTTTTGTTTTACTTTGAAAGACCTCACCCACTCTCTGGAGAGATGTAAAAGACTAAAGTAAATGGAGAGGCATACTTTGGTCTGGGAGAGGAACTCTCAGTTTGTGTCATCTAGTAATAAATAATTTAATGTGATCACAATAAAAATCCAAACATTTCCTTTTTTTTAGAAACTTGATAATTAAAAAGAAATAACAACAAGACTAAATATTCAGGAATAATCAAGAAAGAATCAGAAACAAATTGTTAGGAGGGTGTGGCAGAAAGGTTTGCCCGACCAGATGTTAAAAGCTATTAAAAAACTGAAGTGATTAAAATCCAGTGGTCCTGGGGCAGAAAAAATCAGACAAAGAAATAGAACAAGGCAGAATCAATAAATGCACCCAAGTATAAATGCAAACATTAGATTTTATAAGTGAATTTTAAATAGTAGGGGGAAATGAGGTATTGAATAAGCAGTGTCATGACAACTGGCTAATGGGGGAACCAGAGGCCAGAAGCAGAATCTTCTATATAAATCATTACATCAAACTCATTTTCACATTTGACAACTACATAAGCATAAAAAATGAAATTATAAGTGCATCAGAAGAAAATGCATTTTTATAACATTGGGATCAATAAAGCCTCTCTAAACATGCACAGAGTTACTTAGTAAATACAGGAAAATGTGTGTGAAATAAAAATAGTTCTGTAAATCTTCATGATCAAAATTAAAAGACAAGGTAAAAGCTTGGAAAAATAGACTTACAATAAGCATGACAAAGGGTAAGGACCCACGACTCACAGAGAATTTTTATCAAATGACTGAGAAAGTATGGAGATAAAGGTAATGATCAAAATTAATATATTAGAAAGTAATAAGAACATGATAAATAAAACCTAGAACTCAGAATAAAGAAAGGTATGAAAAAGAAAATGACCATTATCAAGTACCGTCATTGGGAACACACTTGGCAATACATAGAATCCTGTGACGTTGCCAATATTTGACCACTTTCGAACTACAAAATCAAAATTGTCATAATGTACATAGTCCTAGACTCAAAAACACTACTTTCAGAGGTAAAAAAATACCTGAAATTGTGCAGCAGATAGATATACAATGAGCTTATTGTCATTGGATTGGTTTAAAAAAATGCAAGTCTGAAAATACCAAGTGGCAGGCAGGGTGGGGACCCCCGAGAGCTCCTACCCACGGCTGATGGGAGTGACAAGGGTGAAGCCAATGAGGGGTCATGTTGCAGGGCCCCCCAGAGTGGAAGGGAACAAGGGCACATAGCTTCTGACACAGCAACCGCTCTCCTCAGATTGCACTTGCTGTGTAACTTGTTCACCCACAAGCTGGCTGACTGGAGTAGAGGCAGGAATTCTCTCTTCTGACTGTCGAAATCATCACACCTCCTTTCAAAGCCTTCAATCGATTGGCCAAGACTTCTCTCATTGCTGAAGGCAATCTCCTCAGTTGACAGTGGATGTCATCAGCCATAGATGCAGTCAACTTAATGATGATTTAAGTCCACGAGATGTCTTCACAGTAGCAATCAGGCCAGTGCTTGCCTACCCAACAGCTGGACACCATCAGTTGGCCAAGTTGACACACGAACCTAATCATCACATACATGTTTCCTGTGTATATGTGTGAGAGTTTCCCTAGAATGCACACACAACTACATGCATGAGTCATGTGTCTATAGCCTAGAGAATCTCTTTCTCTCATTCACACATACATGGTAACATGTACAAAGAAATTAATTTGCACCATTGTTTATAATAGGATAAAAATGGAAATGACTTAATTGTCACTCAGTAGAGAAATGTATATGTAAGCCGTTGCATAGTCATACAATGGAATATTAAGACAGTTAAATGAACAAATTAGCTTTACATGTATCTACATGGCTAAATTTTAAAACCAAGTAGCAAACTGATGTGTTTAATAATATTCCATTTATGTATGGATATATTCAAATGTAACAAAATCATACAATAATACATGTTAGTGAACCATACCCACCTCCAGAAAGTGGTGCCGACAGGAGAGTAAGCAGGAAGAAAGGGATAAGTTCTTTTCAGCTTTATCTCTAATGTATCTTCTTAAACGTTCTGAAACACATCTGGCAAAATATTAACATGTTGAAATTTTGTAGAGGAATCACTCTATATGTTTTAGTGATGAATATATTTACTATTGTATTCAACCTTTTAACATACACATATAAAACTTTACGTGAATAAACTTATTGTTTGCTTTCTTCTTAGCAGTCTATTTTCTTCATTTTTCAGTACATACATCTCTTTTCTCTCACCCTTCCTCCTTGCACCCACATCAGCCCCTCTAAGCACACTCACATCGTCCATGATAAGGGCCAATTATGTAAACTTCTACTCTGCCCCTGCACATATGATCCCACACACAAGTGTGCATTATTTTTGGATATTTGTGTGTATGAAAAATAACAATACATAAAGAGAGAGAGAGAATGGAGGGAAGAGAGAAATGACTCTCCAATCATTGTTTTCATACTGCAGTAGGATCAGAATACATACTTTCTTCATCTTAATTTTCCAACTTGTTAGGGATGAATCGCGTCCCCCACAAAAGACATGTTCAAGTCTTAATCTGAGTTCCTGTAGATGTGAACTCATTTGTAAATAGGACCTTTGGAAGATGTCATTATTGGTTAAGCTGCAGCTGTATGAATCCTGGTGGGTCTTAATCCATGAAGCTAGAGCCTTATAAAGACAGGAAATTTGGACACACTCAGTCAGTAGAAACCAGAAAAACAGTAGAAGCCAGAAGTCAGAAGAAGTTAGAGGGAACAGAGACATTGCCACATGCAGCAGACTTGCCATTAGCAGGCAAAAGAAAGTGCGGCCTTACAGACATCTTAATAGTGGCCTTGGAAGACGGTAAACTCCAGTTGGTGTTTAAGCCAACCAATTGAGTGGCATTTCTCACAGCAGCTCTAGCAAACTAAGACATCACTCAACAACACACAAATGGAACAATGGAATTTCCACTAATTTAATTAGTCATTGTAACTTTTGTTTCCTGCCACCTCCCCTTTCTCCATCCCCTATATATGGCAGGAAAAGTCATAATATGACCTTGTATGCTACAAAAGATGAATTGGTAATCTTTGTTTCTTGTTTACTTGAAAACACTTTTTCATACTTTTTCAGTCAAACAGCAACCTGAATGTATAGAATTCTTGGGCCATGATATTGCCCTCTCACATTTTTTTATCTTACTCTAAAAATATTGTTGAGCTAGAGTTTGAGGCAAGAGGGATCTTATTCCCTTCATAAATTATTTTCTTCTTCCGGGATGCTTTTAACATTTTTATTCATTTTGAAGTCTAATAATTTCCACAGACTATGTCTTAGAGAATGGTTACTTCCTATGTATTTTTCCTAGGACATAATAAGCATTTTCAATCTTACAATTTAGGTCTTTTGTCATTTCAAGAGAGTTTTTTTTTTAAATTCTTAAAAATCCTTCCAGAGAACATCCTCAACATGATAAAGGGAATATATGAAAAAACCACAGCTAACATCATCCTCAATGGAGAAAGGCTGAAAGCTTTCCCTCTAAGATGAGAAACAAGACAAGGATGCCCATTGTCACCATTGTTATTCAACATTGTGCTGGAAGTTCTAACCAGAGCAATTAGATAAGAAAAAGAGATAAAAGGCATCCAAATTGGAAAGGAAGAAGTAAAACTCACTGTTTGCTGATGGCATGATATTAATGTTAAAAATCCCAAAAAATCCGCACAAAACTACTAGAGCTAATAAATGAGTACAGCAAAGTGGTAGGGTACAAGATCAACACCCCAAAATCAGTAGAGTTTTATATATTAGTAATGAGCAATCTGAGAAGAAAATTAAGAAAAAAATTGATTTACAGTAGCAACCAAAAGAATCAAATACATAGAAGTAAATTTAATTAAGGATACAAAAGACCTATACACAGAAACCTATAAGAAATTGCTGAAAGAAATCTAAACTATAAGAAATTGCTGAAAGAAATCATGGAAGACCTAAATAAATGGAAAGGCTACCATGTGCCTGGATTTGAAGACTAAATGTAGTTAAGATGTCACTTCTACCCAAATTGATTTATAGATTTAATGCAATACCAATGAAAATTCCAACCAACTTACTTTGCAAAAACAGAAAAACCAATAACTAAATTTATTTGAAGGGCAGTGTGCCCCACACAGCTAAAATTATCTTGAGAAAGAAGAATGAGTTTAAAGCATACTATGAAGCTACAATGGTCAAAACAGCATGGTACTGGCATAAAGATAGATATGCTGACCAATGAAGTCATATAGAGTATTCAGATATAGACCCTCTCATCTATGGACAATTGATCTTTGATAAAATGGTCAAACCAACCCACCTGGAACAGAGCAGCCTATTCAATAAATGCTGTTTGGAGAACTTGATATCCATAGGCAAAAGAAGGAAAGAGGATCTGTGTCATATACCTCATACAAAAACTAACTCAAAATGGATCAAAGCCCTAAACATTAGAGTTAAGACCTTATGCTGGTTTGAAAGGACTTGTGTAACCGAGAAAAGCCATGTTTTTATCCTAATCCAATCTGGTGGGAGCAACTGCTTCTCTTAAACCCTATTTATTGTTGTATGTTGGAAACTTGATTAGATTATCTCCTTGGAGATGTATCTCACTCAAGAGTGGGTGTTAAACTGGATTAGGTGGAGGCATGTCTCCACCCTTCCATGTGGGTCTTGATTGGTTTTACTGGAGTCCTTTAAAAGAAGGAGAACTTTGGAAAAAGCTAGAGAATAACAAGAGAGAAAGCCGTGAGATTCTGAGAGAGCAGAATGCCACAGAACAATGAAGCTCAGAGTCCACCAGCCAGCGACTTTTGGAGATGAAGAAGGAAAACATTTCCCAGGGAGTGGAAAGGAAGCTTGCAGATGATGCCATGTTCACCACGTGCCTTTCCACTTGAGAGAGAAGCCCTGAACTTCATCGGCTTTCTTGAATCGAGGAATCTTTCCCTGGATGCCTTAGATTGAACATTTCTATAGACTTGCTTTAATTGGGACATTTTCTTGGCCTTAGAACTGTAAACTAGTAGCTTTTAAACTTCTCTTTTAAAAAAGCCATTCCAGAGGGGGGCCAAGATGGCGGCTTAGCAAGGTGCACGTTTTAGTTCGTCCTCCAGAACAACTACTAGATAACCAGAAACAGTATAGAACAGCTCCCGGAACCACGATAGTGACCGAACACACAGCGCGCCCAGAACGGGAACAGCTTAGACCGACGGCAACTGGCCGGATCTGTGAGTTCCCCAAAGCCGCGGCGGCCGGCGGCCGGCGCCCGGCGTCCCCTCCCCCATAGGCGGCTCCG
>PVIY010047655.1:0-17728 GCA_004026745.1 Myrmecophaga tridactyla | reverse complement strand
GGTCAAGTGGAAGCCACTAAAACTGCCCTTACCTAGCAAAATACTGAATTAGAAACAACACTGGATTCCTGGAAGGACTGCAGAGATTAGTGCCACTCCTAAGGACTTGAAGGATGCAGAGGTGGTGATTTCCTCCACATTCCCATTCAACTCTTCTATTTGGCCTGTGCAGAAAACAGATGGGTCTTGGAGGATGACAGCGGATATGTGTAAATTTAACCAGCTGGTGACTCCAATTGCAGCTCCTGTTCCAGATGTGGTATCATTACTTGAGCAAATCAACACATCACCTGGTACCTGGTATGCAGCTATTGATCTGGCACATGCTTTTTTCTCAATAGATATCAGTAAAGACCATCATAGTTTGCATTCAGTTGGCAAGACCAGCAATATACCTTCACTGTCCTGCCTCAGTGATACATAAACTCTCCAGCCCTAAGTCACAATCCTGTCCACAGGGACCTTGATCATTTCTCTCTCCCACAAGACACCACATTGGCCCATTATATTGATGATATCATGTTGATTGGACCTAGTGAGCAAGACATAACTACTCTAGACTTATTGGTAAGGCATTAGCATGTCAGGGGATATAAGAGAAATCCAACAAAAATACAGGGGCTGCCTCCTTAGTGAAAGTTCTAGGTGTCCAGCGGTGTTAGGCATGTTGAGATATCCCTTCTGAGGTGAAGGATAAGCTGTTGTATCTGGCCCCTCCTATGACCAAAAAAGTGGCACAATGCCTATTTGACCTCTTTGGATTTCGAAGACAACATATTCCCCATTTGGGTGTGCCTCTCCAGCCCATTTATCAAGTGACCAGAGACCAGAACAAGAGGAGACTCTGCAACAAGTCCAGGCTGCTGTGAAGCTGCTCTGCCACTTTGGCCATATGATCCAGCAGATCCAATGGTGCTGGAAGTGTCAGTGACAAATAGGGATGCTGTCTGGAGCCTTTGGCAGGCCCCTATAGAGAGCCACAACACAGATCCTTAGGATTTTGGAGCAAAGCCTTACCATGTGCTACAGATAGCTACTCTCCTTTTGAGAAACAGCTTTTTGCCTGCTACTGGGCCTTAGTAGAGAGTGAACACTTAACCATGGGCTACCAAGTTGCCATAAGACCTGAATTGCCTATCATAAGCTGGGTGTTGTCTGAACCACAAAGCCATTAAGTTGCATATGCACAGCAGCACTCCATCATAAAATGGAAATGGTAAATAAGAGATTGGGCTCAAGCAGGTCCTGTAGGCACAAGTAAGTTACATGAGGAAGTGGCCCAAATGCCCATGGCCCCCACTCTTGCCACATTATCTTCTCTTTCCCAAACCAGGGCTATGGCCTTTTGGGGAGTTCCTTCCAGTCAGTTGATGGAGGAAGAAAAAACTCAGGCCTGGTTTACAGGTGGTTCTGTACAATATGCAGGTACCACCCAGCAGTGGACAGCTGCAGCACTACAACCCCTTTCTGGAATGTTACAGGACAGTGTGAAAGGAAATCCTCCCTGTGGGTGGAACTTCAAGCATTGCACCTGGTTGTTCATTTGGCACAGAAGGAGAACTAGCCAGAGGTGCATTTGTATACTGACTCATGGGCTGTTGCTAATGATTTGGCTGGATGGTCAGGGACTTGGAAGGAGCATGATTGAAAAACTGGTAACGAAGAGGTCTATGGATAGACCTTTCTGAGTGGGCAAAAAATTGAAGGTATTTGTGTCCCATATGAATGCTCACCAGAGTGTGACTTCAGCAGAGGAAGGTTTTACTAAAATCAAGTGGATGAGATGACCTGTCCTCTGGATACAAGTCATCCAGTTTCCCCAGTCACTCCTGCCATTGCCCAATGGGCTTATGAACAAAGTGAGCATGGCGATAAGGATGGAGATTATTCATGGGCTCAGCAACACCGGCTTATACTCACCAAGGCCAACCTATTTGTGGTCACTGCTGAGTGACCAATCTGCCAGCAGCAGAGATTTACACTCAGTCCCCAATATGGCACCATTCCCCAAGGTGATCAGTCTGCTACCTGGTGGCAGGTTTGCCTTCCCTGAACACAATGATTCCACAAAAATGCTTATCCACCATTATGGTATTCCACACAGCATTGCTTGTGATCAAGAAACCCACTTCATAGCAAATGAAGTGTGGGAATAGGCACATGCTCATGGAATTCTCTGGTCTTACCATGTTCCCCATCATCCAGAGGCAGCTGTGTTGATGGAACAGTGGAATGGCCTTTTGAAGACACAATTATAATGCCAACTAGATGGTAATACCTTGCAGGGCTAAGACAGTGTTCTCCAGGAGGCTGTATATGCTCTGAATCAACCATCCACTCTATGATGCTATTTCTTCCATATCCAGGATTCACGGGTCCAGGAATCAAGGGGTGGAAATGGAAACGGCACCGCTCACTATCACCCCTGGTGACCCACTAGGAAAATTTTTGCTTCCTGTCCCTGAAACCTTAATCTCTGCTGGTCTATAAGTTTTAGTTCCAAAAGGAGGAGTGCTCCTACCAGGACAAAACAATGCTTCCATTGAACTGGAAATTAAGATGGCCACTTTGGGTTTCTCATGCCACTGAATCAATAGGCACAATAGGGGATTACTGTTCTGTCTGTGGTGACTGATCCTGACTATCAGGGGGAAATAGGACTCCAACTATACAATGGAGGTAAAGAAGAGTTTTTCTGGAATACAGGAGATCCCCTAGTGTGTAATCCCATGGTAGTGTCTTAATGCTATCACGCCCTGTGATTAAAGTCAATGGAAAACTGCAACAACCTAATCCAGGCAGGACTACCAATGGCCCAGAAACTTCAGGAATGATGGTTTGGGTTACCCCAGCTGGCAAAGAACCATGACCAGCTGAAGTGCTTGCTTAGGGTAAAGAAAGGATGAAATGGGAAGTAGAAGAAGCTAGTGATAAATATGAACTATGACCACATGACCAGTTACAGAAATGAGGACTGTGATGATATGAATGTTTCTGCCCTGTTTTGTTATGAGTATATTTGTATTTGTACAAAAGCAAATATCTTGTTCTCCTCTTATCATATGACTTAAATTGTATTGTTCATGTTATGGTATTTAAGTCGTAGGATATGAAGTTTAAGAGTGAATGTTAACTAAAGACTTGCAGCCTATTCCAGAGAGATAAAGTACATTGTCAGTTGTACACAGGACAGTTGAGTATTGTTAGGTAAAATGTGTCTGCTATTATGTTCTCTTCAGAAATTATGCATGTTTCAAGGTGACGTGTACAGCTGCCAAATTGACAAAGAGTGGACTGTGATGGTTAGGTTCTGGTGTCAACTTGGCCACGTAATGTGTCCAGTTGTCTGGTTGGGTAAGCACTGGCTGGACCATTGCTGCAAGGATATTTTGTGGCTAGTTGATAAGTCAGAAAGCTGGTTTATTAAATTATCAGTCAGTTGATTGCAGGTGTGGCTCTTTACATCTGTCATCAGCTAAGGTAGCTTACCCCACAAATGAGATAATCCAATCAGTTAAAGACTATTAGAGAAGAAGAGAAATTTTTTCACTACTTCTTCAGCCAGCAAGCCTCTTCTGTGGAGTTTGAGACCCTTCATCAAGCTTCCAGCTTCACAACCCGCCCTATGGATTTTGGACTCTTCCATTCCCACCTTTATAAATCTTGTATTCACAGATATCTCCTGGTGTTTCTGTTTCTCTAGAGAACCTTGATTAATACAGGAAATAAATAAAACAAAATGGACAAATGTTGGTAGTTATTAAAGCTGGGTTTTGGGTATCTGGGGCTTCCTTATTCTAGCCTCTCTATTTTTGTGTTTGAAAATTTTCTATTATAAAAAGAAAAAAAAATCCTTAACACATGCAGCAAGGCAAACAAACGTTAAGTTGGTCCTAACTTCATTTCATTCATTTCTCTCATCCACAAGATGTCCTATGTGCCAGATAAAACAAACCCAGTGTTACCAAATAAAATATTCATGTTTTTTAGCATGCTTTTTAACAAGATGTTAACTAATATCTATTTTAGTTTCCTTAAAGTCATAAATGTTCAAAATACCCACTACCAACACCACCATGTGGCTGACAATAGTTGACAACAGTACAACGTTTATTTCATGGTTAAGGTATCTATTTCATTGGAGCATTATTTTCCCCATTTCCTGAACACCTGACCAATTCTCTTTCATTCCTCCAAACCTTTCCTTGTATTGTTTCCTCTTTCTGGGTCCCCTTACCCACTTCACCACCTGGCAAATTCTTCCAGTGTTCATCTTAAATGCCAGTTCCTTTGTGAACCTTTCCCTGACCCTCCCTGGGGCTTCCTTATACTAGCCTCTCTATTTTTGTGTTTTTTTGAAATTCTTGGCCCCATCCCATTCTAAGCAGTTGCTCCCTCCTCTCCTTACATAGGAGCTATTGTAATTGTTGGCTCCCTCCCCAGCTAAATGGAGAATTCCTTGGTGTGTATCTTTTGTACATACGTCATGAACCCCTGGCACATGATAAGTGCTCAATAAATCCTTGAGGTAAAAATGAAGGAAGAAGGGGGTGGTGAAGAAGGATTCTCCTCCCTCCTTCTAATCACAGAGAGGAAACTCCTAAGATAATAGCTGTGTCTTCGGAGGGCACAGAAACATTTCATCCCTCACTGCTCACATCAAACACCTCAAGGAACCCACTGCCCACCCAGCTTACCATCTGCCAGGATGGACAATCTTTAAGTACACACAAGCTTCCTGCATTGATGCACCATTTCTCTCCCTCCTCCAATCCCCAAATCAACAATAACAAAATGGATAGAATTTAACTTCCAAGTTACTAAAAAGCTTTGCTTTTACAGCACAGACCCTGAGGATCACAACAGAGGGCTGGCAAAGCCCCAGCCGCTGTGTTTCTGGATCTTTACTGAGACCCCCCCACTCAGGAAGGCTTCCAGCATGGAGCTTTGGGGTCCTCAGGATGCATGGCCCCAGTCGAAGCAGGAAATGTGATTATAGCCACTCTCTCCAGCCAATTACTGGCTTCAGCACTCTAATAGCTCTTAGCAAAAATTATCCCTCCATTATAAGGAAGACAGAAACTGCAGTCAAAAATGAGTGCCAACTTCTGTAGCACGTGACCTGCAGAGTTAACACTTGGAAGTCCACGGGCCCTGATTCAGTGCTGGAAAACCCCTGGGTCCCAAAAAGCACCAATGCTCTACCCCCAGAGGATGTTCCTACAACTCCCAAAGGAGAACTATGGGTCCTTCAGCTAAGTGACAGCTTCTGGTATCTTGTCTAAAGCCACTCCTCTGCATGCCGAGTCCATGGTCACAGATTTAGGTTCAGTTTCTATTTAAACTGTGATTTGGTCCCAATCATAAATTTAAATTTGCTTGATGTGCCCACCATCTTCCCTAGAATCTAAACTTGGACCCTATGCCCAGTTAGATTTGATCTCAAGAAAGAGACTCCTTGCATTTGGGTTTATGAAATTAATTTGAATTGCAATAACTTCTCTACCAGATGCACAAAGTGTGGTGCTGAAGGGGAAGCAGGGTGCTCAAACGAGAGGATCTTTACTTGAGCTGTAAGGAAAGGGGATAAATCCCAAAATGTACCAAACATATTGAAATACAGGGTGAGCTCAAAAGTCAACCTGCATCCCAGCACACATCCCCCATCCCTGAGGTGTGTGCCTCCTTGGCTTCCTGCAGGAACCCTCACCTAAGGGGAACAGCATAGGGGAGAGGTTAAGAACATGTTTCGGGAATCAAGCAAACCCGAGTCCAAACACTGTCTCTGTCCCTTTTTAGCTGTGGGGCTTAGTTGATAATTTCTCCAAACTTGATTATACATCCATTAAGACTTTTAACTTACCTCTCAGGGTTGTCAGGACAGATAAGTGAGGGGACAGGTAAGTCACCCGGTGCCTCACACATAGTAACAATTATGAATTCACCTCAAGAGTGTTTTTTGTGATCAGTCAAATAAATAAATAAAAGCTAATGCTTCGCTAGCACCAGCTTTAATGAGAATGCTGACTCTGTGTTAGTTCCAAGTGCTTAACATATAACAAGTTAATACACATAGCCCTTACAAAAACCTTAGGAGCTAAGTATTATTATTATTACCACCTTATAGATGACAAACCAAGGTACTGCATGTGAAATAATTTGCTCAAGGTCACATAGCTAATAAGTGACAGAATCAGGATTCCAGCTCAGGCAGACGGACTCAAGTCCGGCTCTAACGCCCCACACTCCACTTCAGCTAGGACCATATCACCAGTAACTTGTGTCTCCTGAGTAATGTTGATATACAGCCCATCAAACAAATGAACACTCCTATCTCATTGGTCCATAGAGTGGGAACAAGCTCACCAGCCAATGAAGGGACCTCCTTGCGTTGTCTTGCTATAGACAAATCAGGACTGGGTTTGACACTTTTTTTATTGCTTATTATTGTTTTCCATTAGGTGCCTTCACAGGCCTACAGACTCATCATAATGGTCTGGGCCTTCACATAAGCTGTTTCATTATGGCCTGCTCCTTCTAGAAATTCTTTCTTGGCTTCAGGACTCAACTTAAACATCGGTCCCCTCTAGAAGCTTTCCCCAATTAAATGCCCTGTCTCATAGCACTCTGAACAAACATCCATCAGAAGCACTTATTGCATTGCCCTGTAATGGTTGGGCGACACCTCTGTTGCCCCACTGAGGGACATACTCCATGAGGGCATAGCCAATGTCTTATTTCATTCAGCGATCCAATCAGCATGGTCTCCTACTTCTAGTAGAATACATTAGTACATAATAAGTGCTCAATAAATGTTGTTACATGGTCAACAGACAACCCTCCACAGTCCCTACTAAAGGGGCTTTAGAAATACTATATGGACAGGAATCTTGCTGCATCATCTGGTCCAATATTTTAGAAACAAATCTTGACCAAGACTATCAAGAACATCTTTCTATGATCCTCTCCAGGTTGAAAAAAGTCTCTCCCCACCCCCCAAGTCTCTTCAATAAGAGGTAAAGATCAAAGGAAAAGGAGGAAAAATGTGAGAGAGGTATGGTATGTGGTAAAATATGAGTATAGATACCTCATTTTAAAAGGAATAAGAAAGAATCCCCAGACCTACCCTGAAGAGCTTGATATTGTGATTTTGTTGATTTCTAGGGAGTTCCCCTATGCCTCAACACAGCTCTTAGAACCCTGGCCAGTGTCTGGGGCCAGACAACGTGACATCTGCTAAATTAAATGAAATGAAACAATTGAGAGACAGGGCAAAGCCAGCAGTTTGCTAGCTCTCGATCTAACTACAAGAAAGAGGTTCGGGGACCCTTGGAAGAGCATTCACAAGGACTCCATTCTGGGATGTGATCACCAAAGCTGAATGGAAATACCAGTCAGGAAAAAACAAAGAGGGCCAGGGACAAAGCACTCTGAAGTGGCAATCTTAACACAGACCTTGCTTAACAATCTTAAAATCAATGAGCTGTCACTTAGCTTGTGAAGGATCATGGTCCTGGGATGAGGAGCACTCCTACGTGCCTGGCACAACAGAAGGTAGGAGGGACACTTGCCAATGCTTGCCAATGCTTCAAAAGGATGCATTTCCCCAAACTTACCCCTCCTTTCCTCCCCACTCTTATGTTCTGAGCGACTCCAGCCTGATGTGGAGATGTCAGCATATACTGAAAATATATGCCAGGAGTTTATATTGCATCTTAAAGACTATACGGTATTCATTTTTCCTGCTGGGAATCTCCCAGAATTATCTCTTATGTACTTAGGAACCCTGTATAAGGCAATGACTCCTCCTATATAGATATTATTTAAGGAGTTGAAAGTATCAATCCAGGGGACAGTACATCAACAGTGGAAACCTACTGGGTTGTGCAAGCTGACAAACTACCAAACTCCCTTTTCTCTGCTACTCCCAGTCCATATGGCAGCTGTGGATACCATGTTGACATCTTTGTTCAACTTAACTCAGCTACCTTGGCCACAGTTGATTCGACCAAAGGTGAGCACATGACTCACTAGCCAATTAGAGACCTCTCCCTGAGAATTTAGAATTGGGGCCATGAGGTAGAAGTGGATTTCTCCATGAGGTTGCATGTATACATGTAAATATTATTGCAGAGAGGTAAAAAAACATCTTGACGAAGAAGTATGAAATTGGAGGTCTCACACTTCCTGACTTTAACGCACATTACAAAGGTACAGTGGTTAAAACAGCATAGTACTGACATAAGGATAGATATACTGACCAATGGAATCAAATTGAGAGTTCAGAAATACACCCTCTCATCTATTAACAACTGATTTTTGACAAGGCTGCCAAGTCACTCAACTGGTACACAACAGCCCCTTCAACAAATGGTGCTTGGAGAACTGGATATCCGTATCCAAAAGAATGAAAGAGGACCCACTATCTCACACCCTACAAAAAAATTAACTCAAAATGGATCAAAACCCTAAACATTAGAGGTAAGACCATAAAAATCTTAGAAGAAAATGTAGGGAACTATCTTAAAGATCTTGTGATAGGAGGTAGTATCCTAGCCCTTACACCCAAAGCGCAAGCAATGAAAGAAGAAACAGATAAATATGATCTTCTAAAACTGAATACTTTTGTGCATTAAAGGATTTTGTCAAGAAAGTTCGGAAAAACAGCCTATTCAATGGGAGACAATGTTCAGAAACCACATACCTGATAAGGGTTTAATATCCAGAATATATGAAGAGCTCCTGCAACACAGTAACAAAGAACAAACAACCAAATTTAAATATGGGCAAAAGACATGGATAGACACTTTTCCAAGGAGGAAACACAAATGGCTAAAAAGCATATGAAAAGATGCTTAACTTCACTAGCTATCAAGGAAATGCAGATCAAAACCACAAACAGATACCATTTCACACCTACTAGAATGGCCATTCCCAAAAAAAAAAAAAAAAAAACAAACAGAAAACTATAAGTGCTGGAGAAGATGCAGAAATAGATATATTTATTCACTCTTGGTGGGAATGTAGAATGGTGCAGCCACTCTGAAAGGCAGTTTGGCGTTTCCTCAGGAAGCTAAGTATAGAATTGCCATATGATCCAGCAATCCCATTGTTAGGTATATACTAGTAAGAACAAAGGCAAGGACATGAACAGACATTTGCACTTTGATGTTTATAGTGGCATTAGTCACTATTGCCAATAAATAGAAACAGCCAAAATGTCCATGAACTGATGAGTGGATAAACAAACTGTGGTATATATGTATGATGGAATATTGTGCAGCGTTAAGACAGAATGAAGTCATGAGGCATGCAACATCATGGATGAACCTTGAGGACATTAAGTTAAGTGAGATAAGCCAGAAACAAAAGGATAAATATTTTATGGTCTCACTAATATGAACTAGCTATAATTAGTGAACTCAGAGTTAAATTCAAGAGCATAGATTATCAGGAGATATAAAGAGGGTAGAGATTGGGCAATTGATGCTGATGGAATACAGAATGTTTGATAAGTTTGATTGTAAGGTTTGGAAATGAATAACACAATATTGTGTGATGGTAATACAATTTTGTAAGTTAAATGAACAAAGCTGAGTGCGATTATGACCAAAAGAGGAAGATTAAAGTTGTATATGTCACCAAAAGGAAAGCTAGAGGATAAAAACTGTGACTGTATAAGTTAGCATAACCTAGCATGGATGATGACAGTGGTTAATTGTGTAAGCATAAGAAAGTTTTTACATGAACTAGCACAAATGTATGTCACTATTACAAGGTGTTAATAATGGGGTGGTATATGGGAAAAATACAATTAATGCAAACTAAGTTCTGTAGGTAACAATAACACTGCAACATTCTTTCATTAATTATAACAAAGACACTATATGAAGCTAAATGTCAATAATAGGTGAATACAAAGGAGGGGTTTGGGATTCTTTTTGTTTTCCCCCTGGAAAAAAGGGGCACATTCTTGTATAGATTATAGTGACTACACCAGGAGCGATTGATTGTATATGCAGAATGGATTATATGCTGTATTAATAAAATTGTTTAAAAATATATTTCTTTGATTGCTGAAGGACAGCCATGTTTCCATCCTGTGCTCTGGTCTGTGGTCAGCTCCTTCTAAAACAGCTCCAAATGATCTACACCTCATGGTATTCATACTCCTCTGTAATCCCAACCCACTGAGGGAGGCTGGACCTAGCGACTTGCTTCTAGCAAGCAGAAAATGGCAAAAGTAGTGTGATTTCCAAGATTAGTTATAAAAAGCTGTGATTTCTATCTGGCTCCCTTTCTTTCTGATTCTTCCTACTGGTTTTGTCTGATGAAGCAAATTGCCATATTATGAGCTGCCCTACAAAGAGGCCCATGTGGCTAGGACCTGAAGAGGACTTCCAGCAACAGCTATCAAGGAACTATGGCCCTCAATCCAACAGTTGTATGTCCAGGAACTGAATCCTGCCAACAACCATGTGGCAAGTTTCAAAGCTGATCCTTCCCCAGTTGAGCCTTGCGGTAACTCCAGTCCAGCTGCCATCTTAATTGCAGCCTGTGAGAAGACTCAGTTAAGCTGCACCTGGATGCCAGGCCTATAAAAACTTGGATATAATAAATATTGTTTTATGTCACTAGGTTTTGGGATAACATAAAAAAATGCTCAAAAGTAAATATTGAAATTCTCGCCTACCTTGTGGGAGACCCAGATTCGATTCCCAGCCCATGCACTTCCCAAAAACAAACAAGCAAGCAAAACAAACAGAGAAAAAGACAAACAACAAAAATTCAACAGATAGTACTGCAATAACAGGATACCCGTACAGAAAAAGAGTGAAATGTTACCTGCCCCCCACCATACAGCATACAAAAAATAAATAAATATCATTTTCTCTCTCTGCTATCCCTTAGACTGAACTCAATACAGCCCAGAACCCAGAAAGAGCACCAGGGCACAGACAGTGAGTTCCAGGAAATTGTTCTAGACTCTAGTTCTGATCTGAGAAGCAAGAAAAGGAACTTCTTATTCTCAGAGATAAGTGCAGGAATCTCCCAGATCGTATTTTCGCCATTCTTCTGCACTCCAGCCCCTAAACAATCATGTGGTGGCAGCAGTGGCAGCAGAATCCCACAAGAACTAAATTCAACATGAGGGGAACTCTCCTCTAAGATGACTGGTAGAGGTGTGGCCCCAAAAGAATGGGGTGAACACCCATTGTTTTCTTTCTCTCTCCCTTTCCTTCCATTGCTTGACCCTAGATATGGGAACAGTTTTTAAAGTAGGCAGTAGAACCGGGTAAATAAAACCTTAGATATTAAACCTTAGATATCTCCTAGAGGACAGAAAAGGGAGTCCCATGGACCCAGAAAGTAACAGAGATCTCAGAGATGATGCAGCTTAGGAAAGCAACACTATAAAATTGATTATAAAGTCCTGAGCCTACCTCTCATGTTGGACAAACATGGATCTGATCCTTATCAGCATAACAAAGACTTTGAGCAGTGAACAGACCACATCCAGGTCCCAGGCTAGCCACTGGGCAGTGCACACATGGGACAGATTCAACTAGCATGCAAAAGATTTAAATTGACATGAACTAGCTGCATTGACTGAATTGACATGGGAACCATGGCCCACAGAAAGTGAGTTGGAATTTTCAGTCTGAAACTGACCAGGTCAACTGCCCACTAAAACAAAAATACCAACATTTTCCACAGGACCTAAACAAGACCCGAATCTCATAATAAAATATTCAAAACATTCATAATATAATCCAAAATGACTTGACATTAAAGAATCCTAAAATTTTCAATTCACATAGGAAAAGACAATTAACCGGTGCCAATGCCAAAATGATACAAACGTTGGAATTATCTGAGTAATGCTCTAAAGCACATATTTTTAAAGTGCTCTGATAAGCTAATACTAACACTCAGGAAACTAATATACAAAGAGAAAATATCAGCAAAGAAATAGAAGGTATTAATAAGAACAAACTGGAAAGTTTAGATATGAAAAATATAGTATGAGCTTCATAGCAAAATAGAGATGACAGAGGAAAAAGTCAACAAACTGGAAGATAGATGAATAAAAATTATCTGAAATGAACCACAAAGTGAAATAATTTTTTTTTAAGCAAACAGAATCTCAGGTACCTTTGAGACACTAAAAAATTGGGGGTCACCACAAAGATAGCATGGTGCTGAAAACTACATGAAGAAATAATGGCTGAAAACTTCCCAAATCTAACAAAAGACATAAAGCTATGAACTCAAGAAACTGGGAAAATCTAAAACAGAACAAACCTAAAGAAATCCATACCCAGACACATCATAATAACCAAATTGTTGAAAACAAAATATGAAGTAAAAGGTTGAAAACAACCAAAGAGGGGAAAGAAACACATTGTCAACGATTTGGATGACTGTGGATTTGACTTCAGAAACCATGGAGGGGAGGAGGAAGGGGCCATTCTTAACGTGCTGAAAATAAAGAGCTATCAACCCAGGATTGCATGGCCCTCAGAAATAGCCTTCAGGAATTAAGGTAAAATTAAGATCTTCTCAGGTGAAGAAAAACTAAGAGGATCTATTGCAAGCAAAACTTCTCTAAAGAATTGCGAAAGGAAGTTCTTCAGACAAAAGAAAAATAACACCAAAAGAAAATGAGAAACATCAGGATTGAAGGAATAGCAACATAAGGATAAATATCTGGGTAAGTATAAGAGACTATTTTTCATCTCCTGAGTCTTTCAAATATGTTTCATGATTGAAAGTAAAATTATAACTTGTGGTGGGGTTTTCAAGGTGTAGATGTTAATATGTAAAATAACATAAAGTAAAGATAGTTGGTAGGCTGATGTAATTGAGAGTTCTACATTTCACCTAAAATGGTAAATATTGCCTCTAAGTAGACTATGAAAAGTTAAGTATGTTTACTGCAGTACCTAGACTAGCCACTTAAGAAACTATATAAAGAAATAAAGTCAAAAAATAAAAATTGCAATGCAATACTAACAAGTATTTAAATAGCCTAAGTAAAAATAAAAAGTGGAAACAGAACAGAAGCAGAGGGTAAAATCAGAAAATAAATAATGAAACGGTAGACCTAAGCTGAAAATTATGAATTATTATATTAAATGGAAATGGTCTAAACACAATAATTAAAAAGATAGATATTTAGGTTACCAGGTGATGGTGGGAGGATAGGGAATGGGAAGTTAAGGCTTAAAATGTACAGGGTTTCTATTTGGAAGAATGGAAATGTTTGGGTAATGGACAGTGGTGATGGTGGCACAGCACTGTGAACATAATTAATAGCACAGAAATATAGATCTAAATATCGTCAAAAGGGGAAATGTTAGGTTGTATATATGATAACAGAATTTTTTTTTAATTCATGGAACTATACTACACAAACAGTGAATCCTAAGTTAAACCATGGGCACTTGTTAATAGTACAAGTATTAAGATGTGCTTTCATCCATTGTAACAAGTGTTCCACACCAATGCAAGCTGTTAATAATATGGTGGGACATGGGAATCCTGTATTTTATGCATGATTGTTCTGTAACCCGCACTCTCTCTAATAAATAAAAATAAACACCAAAGTGGCTTGAAAGAAGAAAACAATCCCAAAGCAGAATGTTAATTTAACAGATATATGTATATATGAATAGTTTGGGAACTGCCAGTTAAAAAGAGGAAGGAAAATTAAAACACCTTTGCTTTTTTAGTCCATTAGACACATTATGAGCATCTAAGAGATGTCAGTCATTTTACTAAACTTTTTGAGTAAAACCAAGAATAAAATGTATTGGAAGAAACAGACAGTTACACAAATAACTACTAAACAATAGGCATAAGGGCACGGTGGTTAGGAACACACAGAGGAGTCCAGACTGAGGGTTTAAAGAAACCTTTAAGGAGATGGCATTGAAGTGCACATGCTGTTTGAGAAGAGCAAGACTGGACACTAGGAAAGCTAACTAAGGAAATATTGATTATCGCTAGTAAGGAGAAGTGCAAGCCTAAAAGTAGGCTGGGACAATAAAGCTTCAGAGGATGTGATGGTAATAAGAGATGTGGAAGACCCATTGACATAACTTGGCATTAATTGCATGCAGATACAGAGAGGGTAGGGGTCTAGCAGAGATTCCAGATTTTCTGGCTTGTGTGGCTAGATGGACTATAATGAGCTTAAGAATACACAGGAATTTTTAAATATTCTGCTTATTGATCTTGATGTAGGTTACATGGATATTGTCACCTTCTGAAAATTCAAGCCATACACTTCTAATTTGTTCACTTTTCTTTATGTATAGCAAAATTTTAAAAGTTAGTTTAAAATGAGTTCCAGGTGGAAGAATTTTGATAATGCTAGAGGCTTGTGTGTGTGTGTGTACGTGTGTGTGTGTGTGTGTGTCTGCATGTGTTGAGTTTTAATACTGATTCGCTATGGTCAGAATAGATTTTTTAAAACCTATAACCCAACTATATGCCTTCTATAAGAAACTCACTTCAACTACACTGATATATGTAGTTCAAAAATAAAAGGAAGGAATATCTTGTAAACACTAAACAAAAGAAAGCCAGAGTAGATATGTTAATATCAGGCAAAAACAATATTTCAGAGAAAATAAAACCACCAGGGGTAAAAATGAGACAATGCATAATTATAAAAGGGTCAATTTGCCAAGAAGACATATCAATCCTAACCCGTACCTAACAAGAGCTTTAAAATACTGATAAAAACTAAAAGAAACATGATAAATCTATAATTATAGCTTGAGACTTCAACATGCCTTTCTCAGTGATAAATACAATAGGTAGATGGAAAATCAGCAAGAATATAGAACTGAAAAACACTATCACCTTGACATTTATTAAACACTTCACCCAATAACTGAAGAATACACATTCTTCTCAACAAAGCATTCCACCCAACAATAGCAGGATACATATTCTTGGAACAATCATCAAAATGGACTAGATTGTGAGTAATAAAATAAACCTTAATAAGTTAGTAACCATTGAAGCCATTCAAAATATGTTCTCTGAACGTAATGGAATTGAGCTCGATCAGTAACACAAAAATAACTTGAAAAGCTCAGGACACTCAGAAATTAAACAACAAACTTCCAAATAATCCATGGGTCAAGGAAGAAGTCTCAAGAGAAATTAGGAACTAAACAAAAGTTAAAATACAGCATATCAAAATTTGTAAGATGTAGCTAAGACAGTGCCCCTAGGGAAATGTATAGCATTAAATGCTTACATTAGGAAAAAAATGGCCTCAGATCAATAATATAAGATTCCATCTTGAGAAACTAGAAAAATAAATTGAAGGCAGGCAAAAGGAAGGAATTTTCCATTGAAATAGAAAACAGAATAAAATAGAGAAAATTTAAAAAACCAAAAGCATATTATATGAAAAGATCATAAAATTAAGAAAAATCTCTGGAAAGAGTAACAAAGAAAAATAGAGAAGTGATACAAATTATGAATATCACTACAGACCCCACAAAAATTAAAAAGGTAGTCAGTGAATACTACAAACAATTCTACACACATAAATTCAACAACTTAGATAAGATGGACCAATTCTTCAACAACTACCAATTGCCCAAACTCACCTAAATTGAAATAGATAGCCCAAAGAGTCCTATAACTATTGAAGAGATTGAATTTATAGTCTAAAACCTTTCCAAAAGGCAATCCACAGGACTAGGGTGTTTTGTTGGGAAATTCTACCACATATTTAAAGATAAAATAACATCAATTCCAGGAAACAGAAAAGGAAGGAGTGTTTTGATTCACTTTATGAGGCCAGCATTGCCCTGATGCTATAAACTAAAGAGAGTGCAAGAAAAAGAAAAAAGAAAGCAAGAAAATTAGAGACAAATATCCCTCATGAATACAGGCACAAAAATCCCGCCCCCCCCCCAAAATTTAGCAGATTGAATCCAGAAAGATATGGAAAGAATAATATGTCACATCCAAGTGAGATTTATCCTGGAAATGCAAGACTGGTATGATATTCAAACTAATCCATATAAATCAACATATCAAGAGCTACAAAAGAAAAACCACATGATTGTATCAATTGAAACAGAAAACCATTTGACAAAATTCGATACCCAATCATGATTTTTTTTTCAATTTTAGAAGACTAGGAATAAAAGGGAATGTCCTCAAACTGATAAGGGGAATCTACAAAAACCTACAGCTATAATCATATTTAATGATGAAATACCAAATTCCTTCCCCCAAGATTGGGATAAAATCAAAGATGTCTACTCTAATCAAGCCTAGTCAACATCATTTTAGAAATCCTAGTTAGTACAACAAAGCAAGAAAAAAAAGAATTAATAGATTAATGGCAAACAGACTAGAGAGAAAGAAATGAAAATGTCCCTATTCACAAACCACATACTTGTCAAGGAAGAAAATATCAAGGGATAGAGAAAAAACTTCTAGAAATAATATGTGAGTTTAGCAAAGATACAGGCTACAAGGTCAACACACAAAAATCAATCGTATTTCTAGATACTAGCAATGTAAAATTGGAAACAAAAAATTTTAAAATACATACAATTGAATGTCATGGAAGATTGTGGAGTTGGAAGCTTCAGGAATTAGTTTATCCATTAAAACACCTATTCAGCTGTAAGAACTATTAGAATCAACAACTTAGCAATTCTGAAGTCTTATTGAACACTTAGGGGAATTCTTGATAAGGACACAGGTTGGCATCCTTTCCTTGTTACTGATCTTAGAAGGAAAGCTTTCAGTTAAGGAACTCTCTCCCAAGTCACTGGCTAACTACTAGGATAATAAAACCAAGACTTCAGTGACCACACATCACATTGAATATAGTCTATGTAAAAAAGAGTTTGGAAAAATCACTAAAAAAATAGACAACTTCAGTCCTTCAAAAGAAACAATAGTAATCCCTGGGGAGGGGGCAGAATCTGATTTTCAAAGGTACCATATTATAATATTCCAAATGTCCAATTCTCAACCAAAAGTTACAAAGCATACAAAGAAGCAGGAAAGTATGAGCCATGTACAAGAAAAAAGAACTTAACAGAAACCAACCCTGAAGTAGTCCAGATATTAGGCTTATAAAAATATTTTAAATTGTCTTAAATATGCTCAAAGAGCTGAAGGAAATCATTGACAAAAACAAAGGGAAATCAGGGGAGAGATGATGCATGAATAAATAGAGAGTATTAATAAAGAGACAGAAATCATAAAAAAAGAACCAAATAAAAATTGTTGAGTTGAAAAATAGAATAGCTGAAATGAAATATTCACAACAAGGGTTCAACAGCAGGCAAACAGGAAGAAGAAAGAATCATTGAACTTGAAGATAGGACAATTGGAAATACCCAGTGAGGATATGCTGGTTTGAAGCTGTTATTCATCCCTAGAAAAGCCATGTTATTTTAATTCAATCTTGTCAGGGGCAGACCTATTATTGGGTGGGACCTCATGATTAGGTTGTTTCCATGGAGATGTGACCCACCTAGTTGTGGGTGGGACTTTTTGATTAGGTTGTTTCTATGGAGATGTGACCCACCCATTCGAGGTGGATCTTAATCTGCTCATTGGAGCTCATTTAGAGAGGGACATTTTGGAGAGAATACAGACATTTGGAAATGCCAAAGGAATATGCCCCAGGAGATGCCAGAAGCCGAGAAAGTCATTTGAAATCAAAGTCAGG
>PVIY010047654.1:0-17743 GCA_004026745.1 Myrmecophaga tridactyla | reverse complement strand
CAGGGCAGGGCCAGGGCAGGGTCAGGGCAGAGCCAGAACAGGGCAGGGCAGTGGCCAGGGCAGGGTCAGGGCAGGACCAGGGCAGAGCAGTGGCCAGGGCAGAGCCAGGGCAGGGCCAGGGCAGGGCCAGACACCGTCTCAAGGTCGAACGTGGAAGTGGAAAGCAACTCCCCCCCAGGAGGGAACCTTATTTACGGTCTGCTTTCCTTCCATGTAGATGATCTCGTAACATTTAATGTAAAGGGAAGAAGACCGTGTATCATTTAACCCCTGAAAGCAGGTAACACTATGGCCATGAGTATCACAAGACATGTCCACTACAGAATATGCAGGCCCCATTAGAACCGATTATAGTTTTTCTTTCACAAATTGTGCTTGAAGCATTGCATGAATCATCCAGGTTTGCTTTACAAAATATAAATAAGAACTGCACTAGCATTCAGTCAACATAGCATTTTTAAGTTTATCTTATTGTTTCCTTTGCTCTGATTATAAATTCTGAGGTTCCCTATGCAAGGCTGGGCATTTACTAAAGAAAAAATGGTGCCTAAGGAGACTATGCATTCCTTTTTTTGTCCTTTTCCTTTTCTCTGAATGGCAAGCATAGGTTCTAGATGCCATCTAGCTGGGGAAGAGAGTCTTTCAAGTTGAAATTCCCTCGTCAGGGGATTTGTTACCTACAGTCTCATCTTGAGAAGCTTTAGCCTGCATGTCCTGCTCTTCCCTCTTCCCTCCCACTCCCACCCCATCCCCAGCCCGCCACGCCACCCTCTCATTTTCAATGGCAGGAGAGCTTGGCACAGACACAAGACAAAGGTGGGGAGATGCCATCGCCGGCGCAAGAAGAAAAGGAGAAACGTGTCAGTTATCAATATTTTTGTGTATGAATGCCTCCTGATCTATTTTATATCTTTTGCTATGTGGACTCTTTCCTTTCACATGAGTCGGTTTAGATGGTAATGCTAATTTATTTTAGTAGACATGTGGCAACATAGCTTCCCTCGGCAGAACAAAACAAAACAAAAACTGTGCTGGGTAAGTATGCAAACGCCTGCTGTTAGACTTGCAGACAAATTTCATTTTGGGACTCCCATTCAGATCAAAGGAACAACAAAATTGTAATGATAAATAACAAAAATTCCATGAAGAGCAATCCATTAGGTGACCCAGATTTATCAGAGTTTTCCTAGGTAATAGCACTCTTAGTTCTCCCTGAGCAACTGCAGTGGCTTCCAAAACGTTTGAGAACCTAGTTAGTAGAATCTAATTATAGGCCCTTATAAGCCCGGGCCTATAATTTCTTTTTAATTTCCTGGCAAAATGATTTTGCTGTTGAATTTTTTTCAAAACTCTACAGATTGGGTGGGCCACAGTGGCTCAGCAGGCAGAGTTCTCGCCTGCCATGCCAGAGACCCGGGTTCACTTCCTGGTGCCTGCCCATGTTAAAAAAAAAGACAAAAATAACCCTCCATAGATTATGTGGGATTATGCACAAGTAAGAATTCTATAAGCATCCAATAAATACAGATATAATTTAAAATGTTAATGTTGGAAAGATTGTTTTCCACTGATCTTGGCAAAATTTAATGGTCACGGATATCTGCCTTTGGAAAACCAGGGAACTGGGAGTGAAGAATGGACTAACCCTTTGGGAAATTCCATTGCCATATTACATGAATAAATGCCCACTTTATTCATTAAAAAATTGATGTAGAGAATGCAGCACGCTCACTGATGAACTCCATTTGTCTGTCTTTCAGGCACTGGACAGGCATCTATGAGTCCGGCGCAGAATGTGACACCTGAGAAACACCACGCTGCTCCACTCACGGGCAGGAGACCAATGTGCAAAGGCCACCTTGCTCTCGGGCCCACCAGCGATTCGGGGCGGGCCTGCAGGCCACGGTGGGGGAGCGTCATGGGCATGGGAGGAAGGTTTGGCCAGCTCCCCAGGCCAGGGACTTGGGCGTCAGGGGTTATGGCAGAAGGCCAGTTACCTGAATCAGGGCCTAGACTGCAAGTTGAAATAATAGCAACTGTGGCTAAAGCACTTGCCCTGTGTCAAGTTTTTTGCTAAATATTCTGCTTTATGCATATAATAGACACTTAATAAATATTTGATGTGCAAATGTACACTGCATCATTTAATTCTTACAATAACCTATAATAAGACTGAACAGTTAATGCAATCAGTATCATTATCTCTATGTCACAGACAAAAAGAAGATCAAAGATTGAAGTGGCCAAGCCAGAATTCACACCCAAGTCTGTGAGGAGATCAGAGTTGGTGCCTTTCCCAAAACTAGCCTGTGCTGGTGCTTTATTCTCTCCTATCTAATATCTAGTAATAGGTTCTTGAGACTGGAAATTATGCCATCTTTTATAGTCGCTTCCACTACCTGATAGCACAGTTTGTGTAGAATGTATACAATTGACTCAGAATTATTTACGTTATAGGATGAGACAGAGCTAGAACAAATGGCACACAAACACTTGTGGGTTGTGCAATCCATAAATCCTTGGAAAGACACAACATAAATCACTTAAAATATTTTATCAAGGAACAGACACAATGCTTATCTTCATTGATAAAAACTAAAATAAGCTTGCTCTAGCTGGAACACAGTTCCCCTTGGACACCTGTCTTTGTAACACGACGTGAAAACTATAGAAACTTGATTTAGCATGAAAGCCCTTGGCAAAATCTCACTTCTCCATTTTGTATCATCCAGTTCATCAAATGCCTCCACTGAGCTGATACATTGCCAGAATCTGCAGTATGATCTGAGCATCTGGTCAACCTCTTTCATTAGAGGTCGGGGGTGAATAGTACAGTTGTGAATTTATTTTGCATATATCAGCCCTCATCACTTCTATGTGTACAGAAACTTTCTTCGGGGACTTTCAGAGTGGACACCTCCATCAGCGCATATTTAAAGAGCCCTGTTGGGATGAGCTGTTGTCTGCCCACAGCAATGGGAGTGAGGAAGACTTTGTGATCTCTTCGTAATCAATTCAACTAACGATTATGGACTTTAGGGTTAGTGAATGTTAAGACAGAGGAGCTCAGACTTTGGGATTTTACAGACTGGGAATAGTTTTAAAGGGAAGTTTGGGACTAAGCTAGAGTTATCTACCTTTTAATTTTGCTAGGTCAAGGCATTAAGCAAAACTCACATTTCTTCCAGCACCATCATTTCATTAAAATAAATTACATTTTAAACATCAAAAAGTAGAAAGTTCATAATCTCAGAATAAAGGAAACAAATATCATCTGGCCACCTTGCATAGTATTTCCCCTTGGGATCATGTTTCATCACTACCTGCCTGCCAGGAGCCAGAATTTGGGACCAGTGGCTGATGCTACCAAACGGTTATAACTGGTCTTTAAGGGCACACCAGTGACTGTTATGTGGTCTCGGGTTCTATTTAACAAAGGATGGCCACGCGGTTCTTCCAGCTGGTAAGTGTGGCTGCTCTAAAGCTCAGGTCCATAGGAGAATTGAGCTTGACAGTAAAATGAAAATGAAGTTTTGTGATGTACAATTTACCTTCGAGGGATGATATAAACACTACATTACTTTAGCATGTTTTCTAAGTGTCTTCACAGTCTACCCTCAGCCTGCCTCTCCAACCCCGTCTCTTCTTATTCCCTGCAGACGTCTTCATACACAACTGCTATTCCTCACATGCAGTTCCTCCTTGCAGAAATATGCTTTCAGATCTTCCCTATCAAAAAAAGCTTAGATCCACCTATCAAAATACAGAAGTGATTCCTCTTTTGTGAAGTCTTATCTGGTCACAAATCACATGGATCTGCCCTTCATAAGCAACACAAAATACAAGCTATCTTGATTCTGGTTGGTAAATAAAAATAATAAAATTAGTAATATAAGATTTATTACTATTCTCGAGTGCCAGGGGCTTTCCCAGGATGGATTATTCATTATCTATAATCATCATGGCAACGTTGTGTAGTCAATACTATAATTGTTTTATAGATGAGGGAAAATAAGGCCCTGAGATTTAGATAGACCTTTGTCCAAGGTCATATGGCAAGAGGTGATTTGGTCGGGAGCTCAACTCAAATCTGTCTGACTCCAAAGTTTGTGCTATTTTCAATATGCCATGCTGCCTCAGAATCCTGTCACAAATTACATGCTTTACTGCTAGGTACTGAGCGTGTGCTACAGCACCTATATAGGACTTAACCTACTGCATTCACTCTTCCTGCCCCTCTTTTCTGGAGCCCCTCCTTCAGGCTTCACCCATACCACCCTGGTGCAATTGCATTCATCCAGGTCACCGATGACCTCCATCAGGCCACATCCAACAATAATTTCTCAGTCCTTATCTTTCTTGACCTTTTGGAAATTTTGACACTTCTGATCACCCCCTCTTTTCTAAAATGCTTTCCTTACGTGGTTTGTGGGACATGATGCTCTCCTGATTTTCCTTCCATCTAATTTTCCCTTCCAAGACTCTTCTCTTCCTGAGTTACAGTGCCTCAGGGCTCAGTCCTTGCCCTCTTCTCTTATCTACAATCATTTACTAGCTGTGCCTTTTTGAAAGGATGTATATATCCTAGAAAAGCCAAGTTTTAATCCTTATCCCATTTTGTAAAGGCAGCCGTTTCTTCTCATCCCTGTCCAGTACTGTATGTTTGAAACTATACTTAGGTCATCTCCCTGGAGATGTGACTCAATCAAGAGTGGTTGTTAAAATGGATTAGGTGGAGACATGTCTCCACCCATTAGGGTGGGTCTTGATTAGTTTACTGGAATCCTATAAAAGAGGAAACATTTTGGAGAATGTGGGAGACTCTGAGAGAGCAGAGAAAAACAACAACCAGGAGAAGCAGAGAATCCACCAGTCAGTGACCTTTGTAGATGAAGAAGGAAAACACCTCCTGGGGAGCTTCATGAAACAGGAAGCCAGGAGAGAAAGCTAGCAGATGATGCCGTGTTCGCCATGTGCCCTTCCAGCTGAGATAGAAGCCCTGACTGTGTTCACCATGTGCCTTCTCACTTGAGAGAGAAACACTGAACTTCATCGGCCTTCTTGAACCAAGGTATCTTTCCCTGGATGCCTCAGATTGTACATTTCTACAGACTTGCTTTAATTGGGACATTTCCATGGCCTAAAAACTGTTAACTTGCAACTTATTAAAATCTCCTTTTTAATATCCTTGTGTTTCTGGCATATTGCATTCTGGCAATAGCAAACTAGAACAATAGGTTTTCTTATCCAGTCCTGACTTTAAACACTAAATATAACCTGATGACTCTAAAATTACATCTCTGGCCCTACTCTCTTCTAAAGTCCAAACTTACATCTCAGTGGCTTACTGTTTCCACCTGCTACTCTAAAATGTCCCCAACAAACCTCTGGGTCCACCCCAATCACCAATGCTCCTCTTCAGCTTTCTACATCTCATTATATAGCACCTTCATTCACCGGCTTCTCAAACCAAATCCTGAAAGGTCATCCTTCGACTAATCCACTAACAATACTGCCTGACGCTCTACTTTCTAAAACACTCCAATCTGACCGTTTATTCCCAGCCTGGTTCAAGCCACTATCTTCTCGCCTATTGACTGCTACAATAGCACTGCTTCACTCTTTTCCTCTATCATGAATTACCAACAGGGCAACAGAAGTGATAAAAACCTATATTGGATCATGCCAGCCTCTTATGCAAAACCCTTCAGTAATCCCCACTTAGAATATAACCCAAATCACTGCCTTGGTCACAGGCAGATCACAGGATCTGATGATCTGACTTCTGCCTATCCTTCAATGACATTTCTATTACTCTCTCTTTTTGCTGCTTCTGCCTAGCCTTCTTCCTTGACCCAGGCCACATGCTCCTCACTTCAGAGTCCCGCCCTTACCATCCTCTTTGCCTAGAACACTCATCCTCCTGATCTTCCAGAGGATCATTCCCTCCCTTTGCCCAGACTGAGAGTCCAGAAGTAAAGCCATGTGTCTATGGCCAAGTGAGTTTTGACAAGGATGAGAATACCATTCAATGGACAAAAGGTCGCTTCAACAAGTGGTGCTGGGACAACTGGCAGGCCATATGCAAAAGAATGAAGCTGGACCCCATCTCGTACCAAATACAAAAATTAACCTCCAGTGGATCAAAGAGCTAAATAAGAGCCAAATCTTACACAATTCATGGGAGAAACCATAAGAGTAAATCTTCATGTCCTTGGATTATTTAGTGGTTTCTTAGATATGAGACCGAAAGCAACAAGAAACCAAAGAAAAATAGATAAATTGGACTTCATCAAAGTAAAAAACTTTTGTGCTTTCAAGGATACTATCAAAGAAGTTAAAAGGCAACTTATAGAATAGAAGAAAATATTTGCAAACCATATTTCTGATAAGAGTTTAGTCTCCACAATAAAGAACTCTTACAACTCAACAGTAAAAAGGCAACCCGATTAAAAATGGGCAGAAGAGTTGAACAGACATTCCTCCAAAAAAGATACACAAATGGCCAACAAGCATGTGAACAGATATTCAACATGATACACATTAGAAAAATGAAAATCAAAACCACAATGCGACATCACTTCACAACCACTAGGATAGTTATAATATAGAAGGTGGTCAACAACAGGTATTGGAGATACCCCAGGTTATTGAAGATTTCTCCAGATATAGAGAAATTGCTAGTAGGAATGTAAAATGGTCCAGTCACTCTGGAAAATGGCTTGGCAGCTCTTCAGAAAGTTAAACAGAGAGTCACCATAAGACCTCGCAATTCTACTCCTGGGTAGAATTTCAAGAAAATTAAAAACATGTTCACACAAAAACTTGTACATCTATGTTCATAGCAGCATACTTCATAACAGTCTAAATGTGCAGGCAATCCAAACATCCATCATTTGAGGCAAGGATAAATAAAATATGGTATATGCACAAGAGGGACTATTACTCAGCTGTAAAAAAAGGATGACATTCTGATTTTTTCAGAACCTGGAAATTCCCAAAGTACTACATAATACACTATATATTTTCCAATATATAACAGCAGAGACTCATCTACAACATAGATGAACCTTAAAAACATCTTGTCAAGTGAATAAACCTGGACACTAAAGGACCATATATTATATGATTCTATTTGTATGAAATGTTCACAATACGTAAATTCATAGTGACAGAAAGTAGATTTGTGGCTACCAGGGGCTGGGGGAGAATCAGATGTGGTGTGACTGCTTGTGACTCTGAGGTTTCTTTTGAGGAAATGAAATGTCCTGGAATTAGTGGTGAGGTTGCAAAACTTTGTGAATATACTAAAAACCATTGAGTTGTATCATTTAAAAGCATGTATTTTATTGAGAAGTCTATCTCAATAAAAATTTTTAAAAAGGATGAGTGTAATTTTAACAATAAATTAAATGCTCTCCTTTAAAGCTAGAGAGACTAACATGGTAGAGCGGAAAGACCATTTGAACTATGTACCTCAATTTAGACTTGTCCTTAGCCTGAGTTCACATTCCTGTGGGTAGGAACCCATTGTCAGCAGGGCCTCAGGAACGTGTTATTTTTAGTTAGGGTGTGGTCCAATGGAATGAGGGTGGGTCAGAGCTGGATTACTGGAGGTCACATGAAGAGAAAGTCACAGGAAGGAGCCAGAGGCTAGAAACCAAAAGAGAAAGGAGAGGACATGGCTCCACAATGGGAAAGCCAAAGGACCCAAGGGCTGATGGCCAGCCAGAAAGCTACCTGCGCCAGGAAGAGGCAAGCCTTCCAGCCTCCAAAACTGTGAGCCAATACATTCCCATCCACTAACACACCATTGAATCAGGAGACCTAGATACCTGCTGCATCTGTCATCAAGACTACCTTGGTGGGGGCCCATCATTTCCCCGTCCCGGTCCTCAGCAAGAACGTGTAAAACCAAGGGGTTGGACTCATAGGCAATCTCTAAGCTCAGCTTCAGTTCCAAAGCCCAGTGTTATAAGTCTACTCAAACCCAAACCTCTGTATACAGCTGCATCAGAGACGAGGTGCATACTCGTGTACCCCGTTCTCTACCTTCCACGTCGAAGAGGTGCTACAGCATGCAAGGTGAGAGCACGGCTTTGTCAGAACCAGCTTGTCTGAGCTCAAATCCCTGCCCAGCTCCTCTTTGCTGCATTCATGGCCTCAGATGAGTTATTTCACCTCACTCCACCTCTGTCTCCTCTCCTGTAAAACTGGGTGGCAGTGATGCCTACCACTGGAAATATTAAATGAGGTCGTATATATAAAGCACCTGTTATAGAACACAGTCATAAAGGTTTGAAAACAAATCGAGGGGACTGCACCCATGGGCGGCTGCTGGAACTTAAGGAGTACTGTGGAATACCGAATTGTGCCAGGCAGTGTACTCACTGAACTTTTTTGCAAATGTTATTTCCTTGGTTCTATACAAAATCCAGAGGTAATTACTTTACATAGGAAACAGAAGTTCAGCTCGATTCCGTGATGTGCGTGAAGCAGCAGTGAGCTGGGGGGTGGAGGGGAGAGCTGTGGACTCTTCCACACAGAGACCACCCACTAGGTTCCCAGGTCAGGGCATTTCGGGGTACCCTGGGGGAGTCCGGGCAGGGGACCAGCGAACCAGTTTGAGAAAGCAGTGTGGAAGCGATCCTTCAGCATTCTGACCCTCCAGTTTCTTCTAGCTCTACCCATGGGATTTTTTCAGAACCTGGGAATTCCCAAAGTACTACATAATATACTATATATTCCCTGGTTTATAACAGCTGAGACTCATAAACTGCAATTGTGTGGCATATAACAGCTGATGCGGTATCAGCATGTGTTGGCATATCTTATGTATGTTACTCATTTCTACCAGCAGATATTTCTTAAATGATCACAATGTCTACTTCCCATGTATACTAGCCGAAATGGAAACTGGAAAAGGCACTGGGGCAATTTTTCAGTAGCGGCCACCATGCCCCACCCCGTGTGGACGCAAGAGCGCAGCTGGACTCCCGGCTCCGTCAGGGGCAAATGGGTGTAGGGTAGTAACGGGGCCAGTTAAAAGTCACACCGCCAACTTTATGGGGACAAGCATCCCACATCGGGCATTTGAAAGTACCTGTAACACGTTTTCTCTGCTAGAGGAACATTTCCATTTTTTGTAACTCCCTGAGAATCTCAGACACACCTGTCCTCCTGCCTCTGCATAATTACGCACACAGCCTTCCCCACACATCTCGGGCCCGCTGCCCATTACTTCTGCTAAGTAATCGTGACGGTAATTAATAAACAGCAGACCCTTTTAAGCACTTACTGTCGGCCATCACTGCTCTCTTACATACATATTTAATACTCACACAACAAAGCCATTCTTAGTCCCATTTTGCAGATGAGGGAACCGGGCTGGCCAACAGCGAGGGAGACAATGACCAGCCAAGGAACGGGGCTGCTTGCCAGACCCCATCGCTAAGGGCAGTCCACACTGCTGGCCGCCCTCTCCAGCCCGGTAAAAATTCATTGCCTTTGGGAAGTGTCCTGCAAATGATCCCTGTGACAGGGGGTCGCTTTCTTCTCAATTCTTTCAGTATACATAAATTCAGTTTGAGAGAGCATTAATTTGTGACTTTGGAAAATTGTGGTACTTTTTAAGCATCATCAAAGAGAGGAATTTTGTGGGTTAGGTTCAAATTTTATGTAGTCACAGAGACAAGAAAGAAGAGACTGTGCTCTCTCTCTCTCTCTCTCTCCCTCCCGCTCTCTCTCTCTTCCCCCCTTCTTCTGCTATGACCTGTGAGTAAAAGAATGTGTTCAGCAGATACTATCAATTCACCACTCATTAATCATAGCAAATTTTGAGATTGGCATGTATGCAACTGCCTAACAAAAATATCTCATTTCAAAATCAACTTCATTTTCCAATTTTCTATCTCTCCTCACGCTTGTACCTATCACCTTCACTTATGTAACTTTTTAAATCTGATGGTGTCGATCAACAGGAGCAGCTTATATTTCTTCATTACATGCACAGTGCATCATAGGCTCCCCAAAGCCCTAGTAATGTGAGTCTTCAAAACAACACAATCAGTGAAATCTTGTCCTGCAGGCGGAAAGCACCCAGCCCGGGTTGTTTATGTGGCTCAACACACGGTTTGGTTGCGAAGTTAAACCACCCCAATGCATTAAGCAAAGGACCTGATATTTTGTTTCCTCAGAAATGAACCAGAAATTATATTTTGCAACTTGGAAGGGCAGTTTTCTTCCAATAAAACTTAAAAGTTTGCATCTGCCCATAAAAAGGATGAACATCTTAAAATATGAACAAATGCAGGGCTTCAGGAATGAACCAACAGCTGTTGTGTGTGTAGATGTGATATAAAAGCTGCAGAAATACTATCCAGCTATTCAGAAATGGGGTCTGGGAAGGATTCTATTTTGGGACAAAAGAGTTGATTTATTTCCTCTTCATAAACTAGGCCTTCCACAAGTTAAAAAGAATAGGCTGTCCTCTTTACAACCTAAATCAATAAATGCTACAATAATGTCACAGGCTTTGAGTTTTTATTACTATGTGCTAATATTCCAGTTTTGAAAGATATATGACCTAAACAAGGCGCCCTAGATAATAAATCAGTTAAATTGCCTGGCCATTATGAACAAGCGATCGTACGATTTTCTTATGAGACATGAAGAAAGCACCCACTTTCTTATGAGACATGAAGAAACCACCCACTTCTTTTAGAACTTAGAGATGGAGAGGAAGACACGGGGAAAAACTGCCACAGAATAACAGAATCCATCTGAAGTCCCAATATTTTTCTTCCAACTGGAATATGAGTAGCGCCAACCCAGAGCCGCCTGTGTGCCATGGAGTATGATGTGGGGCGTGCTCCAGGGGGTGCTCCAGGGGGTGCTCCAGGGGAGTTTTCCAGGGGCGTGCTCCAGAGGCATGCAAACCTTGGGTTAATGGCACCCGATAGCCTCGTCACAAATTCAGCGCCTACTAATTCCCTTTGCCGAAGACACACCAGTTGTCTTCCAACTCCTGTTCTAAGCAAAGGGTCTTCCCAATGCTGAGTCTTTGCAAATACTGTTCCCACTACCTGACACACTCTTTGTAACCCTTTCTCCTACGTAATTTGCACACTGTGCAAAACTTAGCTCGAATGCCAGTTCCTTAGGGAAGCTTCTCCCACCCTCCGGACGCCACGGTCTCCTTGCCACACTCTCACAGAATCTTTTCTTCTTCCACACGGTGCTCACTGCACTTGCCATTAAAGAATTAAATGTACAATTTGTTGCATAAGGTCAGTCTTGCCCCTTGGCTGCAAATTTTGTGAGAGCTCTTGTTTTTCAGCTGTACCTGCTGCAGGCAGCGAAGTGCCTTGTACCGAAACAGGTTCCTGACATACAACACATATGTTCTAATTACACCTCCCCGATGCACCACCTCCAGTCTCCACCTTTCCATTCTCCCGACTGTAAACTTGATTCTCTGGCCTTCAATCAAATTAAGGGTGAGAGGAAAACTGGCCTTAGCAAAAGCTATGTTCAGAGATAAACCTCCTGTTTGTGACGAGGCCACTGAACTCTACCAAATGGCTCCAGGAACAAATGGCATCTGCTCCTTGGGCAGCTGAGCTGGATTCCAGAATCACCGCCTTTGGTCTGGTTTCACAGCCTCCACTGAGGACAAAACATAGCGACAGCATCTTCTTGCATTCCTCTTGGGGATTTCATAAGCCTATTTCCACAGCTGGCCAGCACTCTGATTTTTGAGCGGGTGGAGGTTAAAAAAAAAAAAGTGCAATATTTCACAACAGCTGAAATAATTTTCTGCCAAAGCCTGTTTTAAATTCAAAGTGTGTTCTCTCTGTATGTAGAAGGCAGCTAAAGGTCTAGAGATCTAATGTGGCATGCGAATTGAGCACTCCACGATGAAAAACCAGAACAAATATTTTTATATACAACTAATGATGGTAATTACTACGGACTCGAAAGTTAGCAAATCCATATTTGTTTTCCAGTGGAGGGTGTTACTCGAGAATATTCCAAAACATTTGCCAAAGGGGTGTGAAGAGTGCAGACTCCTCAGAATCCACCAGCCTGCATGCATTCTCTGGCACCCCCAGCTGGGGCAGGGCTCAGGCCACGGGCAGGGGAGAAGGTGACCACTTGCTCGGACACTGGATTGATTTCATCCAGATTGAGAAGGTCCATCTTGAATCCGTAAGCATGTCTTTACAGTAACCCAGCTCTCGTGAGCGCAAAACCAAGAGTGGATGCACGAAAAGAATTTGAGGTTCGGCTTTAAAGCCAAGGGATTCATTATGATTGTGTTTCAGTTTCCTTTTTTAAAATCCTCCATAATTTGTCCACAAAAACACCTTGAGGGTGCACGAGTGGTTCGGGGGTAGAATGCTCACCTTCCATGTGGGACACGCGGGCTCGATTCCCGGAGCATGCACCGCCCCCCCAAAAAAACAAAACAAATACCTCGAAAGGTGCAAAGCCCTCAAGGAGAGCTGTATATGGTGTTTCACCACCTCCTTGTCCCTCCTTTGACCCCCTTGCTTCCTTTTTTTTTTACTGAATGTTAATAGAGCCTGTATGTGGTTTTTGAGATGTGTAAGTTTTCAAGGGATTCAAATATTTGGATTACTTAAATCCAACAAAGTTCTATCTGCACCATTTAAGAAGGGCCGATGTGCCTTTTGACTCCAGAGAGGCAGGTGATAAACCCTTGCAGACTGGCTGTCATACGCTGACCTCCTGCCTCCGTGTCAGGTTTAGCCCTAAAACCCACCCTTCCGAGAATGGGCGCCACTTCTGGGCACGCAGTAATGTCACGCCAAATGGCCCTCGTGTGTAGACCTGGAAATCGGTTTCACCGTCACTAATTCTTCCCTCGTATATCAAAAGCACATACGTATATAGATGTAACAGATACACAGTACATGCATATTTATATACATATATGTTTTTCTCTTTTTGAGAAGTCAACTGAAAGGATTTGAATCTAGACATAGAAAATCTTGCCATTGGTTTTGCTTGAGTGGTTTCCTCCCTAAACCTCACTGGCACAACCATGCTTTTAGCGCCAACAAAATGACTTCCTGCGATGCTGAGCAAGTAAAGGCCCAACCGAAGCCTCCCTGGTCACCTTCCGCCCTCCGCGGGCTGACAGAGGCGGCTGAGGTGTCTGCAGGAACACAGGGTGCAGCCCTTTGCACACTCAGCTTCCTGCTCTCAACCAACAAGTGTGCCCGCAGACACCTCCAAATCAGTCTACATGTGGGGAGGAGGGAAAAGGAACAAAGACAATTCAAAATTAGTGTAAAACCTCAGTGTAACCCAGGAGTTCAAATCGCTTTCTTCACAAAACCTTCTATCTGCAATACTTTCCAGAAGCCTCCCTCCCTTCCTTTCCTGAAATGGACTGAATTAAACTATCCAAATGGCACACACCCAAAGGGCAAGAAAAGAAGAGAAAGGACAGCCCCCAAACGCATACTGTGCCACCTAAACTAACCCGCCCGACCGAATTCATCCTCAGTCCTACGAAGCCTAACGTTGCCTCCACCACAAAAAAACAGAAAAGCTGAAAGAATACGGACTCTGTTAACCCTGACAAGTGCAAGGGAGATCTCTCCCCGTCCCTCCCCTCCCAAAAGCACTACACTTCAACAGAGATGTAAATGTAAGCGCTTCCTTTCAGAATAAGGGTAAGAATCACAGGATGCATGAAATCATCTGAAATGGGGAAAACAAGTAAACAGGAAGGGCTCTCCAGCCCGCCTGGCCCTACCCTAGCTGCTCTGTAGGCCTTAAGAGCCTGGAAACACGCACCAGGCCGGGGCTTCCTGTGCAAACCCTCTTCTCCTGAACATGTCCATGCAGCAGGGCACGCTGGAAACACTGTTGTAGTTCCCTCAAGCAAGGCAGAGCAGACTCACACTCTCTGGGCCCAGTCCCCAGCCGGGAAACTGTGTCCTTGTTTTTTTCCTGTAAGCTGACATGCGGGTAGGGGAAAGGACCCCACATTTAGAGTATCCCTGTGTGATGACTTGGGGTGTCCAAGCGGAATGCACGGACAGCCAGGCTCAGAAGGCCCTGGAACCCCTCTGCTTCCCTGACTTGCTGATGGGGTGTCCCAGGTTATGCACATTTAAAAAGCGCCTCAGGCAATTCTTGTGTACGTGAAAACTTCAGAAATAATAAAACAGACCGTCTTATTCATTAATTCAAGGAGCTGATGTCTCCATTCTGGCAGCCCTGTAACACCAAGCGGAGAAGCTTGTGATACGTGTTCCCCCTTGAAGCAGAATTAAGGGGCGCACTCGCCCCCGACACTGCTTCCCGGGTGGTGCAGGAAGAGGCCTTGCCAGGTGACCTTGGGCAGCTTCCTAGGCCTCTCTGGACGTGGGCAGTGCCATGCACTAAATGCACCTGACACACCTCCAAGGGTGGCTGTAGGTATAAATACAGTAACACGTGTGCCTTGCACACGATTCACGCCTCAGCACTGCAGCTGTTATAATTCTCCTTGATAAAAACACGGTGGCCTAAGGGTCAGCTGCACGCTAATTTACGAGTGCTTTAATCTTAGAAAACCACACAAGGTATGTGAGTATAGAGCAATATTACCCTTTACAAATATATATAATAGCCACATATCTGCTGTCTCTACTACAGGAATTCTCTTGGGAGACCACATTTATTTTTAAAAATGCTGCCCTGCTTGAAATAGTTTCAGAATACTCTATTGAGCCCACTTTAGAAGTATGCAGTGATTACTTCAGGGTGATTTTCATAATCAACATTTTAGTTTTACGATTGTAAACAAATAAAATTTTAAAAGAGGGGGAAATCTTTAAGTAAGGGGGCCAAATTTCTGCACTTTGAAAATGGACCTGCTCTTTAAGGCAGGTAAGTTTTTCGTGGTAAATTCTGGTGAAAAGAAGGTGACTGGTCTCCTGGGACCCAAGACTGAAATTGACCATAAGGCAAGGAGATGCCGGTATTCCAAGAGACAGGCTTCAATTGTAGGGATCATGGGTGGGGGGCTCCCTCGTGGGGCAGCTCATGAAAACGTCATACTCTCTCATTTTGATTTAGTTATGCCCGAAACATCCCATGATGTTTATTTTTCATATACGGTTTCTCCATAGGCTTTCTTGAATTAATATACGTAGCTGAGTCTGTAGAAATTGTTTTTCCTACAATAGGGATTTCTACCTATGGCTTCTGTATTATGCAGCCAGTGGGGGTCCTGGTGATTCACGGGACCAGAAACCTCGCACCCGGTTCCCTGGAAGCCAGTGGCGAGGGTGCCGAAGCAGACTGCCTGGCTTCCCATCTCTGCTCCACTCTGTGGCCAGGCCGAGTCCCGTGGCGTGTGGAGGCCGAATGTCCTCATCACAAATGGGATGTCACGGGCATGCCATAAAGCACCCCCGGGCCGCCTCGGCCCCCAGGACCCCGTTTATTGGTCTTGGTAATGCTGCCCTGGAGGGGGGGAATGGGGGCTTCCACCAGAGCAGGAAACTGGCAGATCTTTCTGGAAGGCTGGCTGAAAAAGAGGTAGGCGGGGCCAGGGCTCGATGGGGCGCTCCTCCAGCCCTCGCAACAACCCCCACCCCCCGATTTAGCTCGCAACGCCTTGAGTCTGGAGATGGGAGTGGGATGTTTCCCACACTCCACGTTGGGCGGGATCACAGCAGGCGCCCAGGTGGCCAGCAGGTTATTGGTGCCGGGAGGGACTGGAGTCAGCCTTGTTTCCAGTTGGCTCTCTAAGAGCCTCCCACGTGCAGATGACTAGCTTTGCAATAATCTAATTCCATGCTTTTCATAGAGAATGTCACAGAGGAACTCTTCGTGTGGGCTGCTGGGTTGTTGCTCTGGTGACACGTGAGGCGCCCTCGGGCAAGGCGGATATCTGATGACTGCAGAGGGCCGCGCCGTGTGAACAAAAAGGGAAGTTTTGCGACGTGTGAACAAAAAGGGAAGTTTTGCGACGTAGCTGTTCAGCCGACAGGCTCAGGAGATGCACCACAAATTAATCCTTTCCTTCTGGCTTTTTCCCCTCTTGCTTCTAGTCAGTATGTTAGCTAAATTCGGCTCTCCATGAGAAATTAACCTTACATACAGTCAAAGAACTCACAATTCTTATAAATAAAATTTAATCATTGACCTAAGAGCATTCTGTAATTATACTAAAGTCACAGAATTACAAGATAACCTTTGGAAGTCATTATAGTTTAAGTTCCTTGAAAGAAAGGATTTACCTCATCTGTTTTTTCATCCCCAATACCTGGCACACTAACCAGCATAAAGCAAGTTGTCAATAAATGCTACTGAATGAAGACATACCTGCAGAGGCCCATTTCAGGTTTCCCCTTAAATTATTTATTTTGAAATAATTTCATACTTACAGGATAGTTACAAAAATATACAAGACCTATAAGGAGAACCCCAATCTCCATACTCTAATACCCAGATCCACCAATTTTTAGATTTTGCCACATTTGCTGTATCATTCTATCCAACCATCTATCAATTCACATATCTAGCTCTCTGTCTGTCTGTCCTTCTAAAATAACTATTGCCCAAATGCCTTCCGAAAAACCGACCAGGAAATCTTATTAGTTCCACTATGGATATCACACATTACCTAGTCTTTCTAATATCCCTATGGCACTCTCTTTAGATTTAAATTTCCAAAACCAAGCAACTGCAGCAAGGCTTGGGGGCTGAACAAGACCTAAGAGGCTGGAAATCAGGAATCCCCAGGAGCTCTTTCACGTTCTGCTAATTGAACAACTGCCTTTAAAAGCCATGGAAGGCCTCTCAGGCTCTTTGCAACAGCCATACAAGACAAGAGAGGCTCTGCATTTTAGGGTCTAGTGGTTATTCTAGACAGAGAATGAGAGTACTTCAGGAAGGATGGGTGTAAACGTACACAGGGGCTTGCAATGTTTATTCCAAACACAGATGGAAAAAAGAAAATGGATTCACCTTCTCGTATCGTCCTAGGTTAGAAAGGCATGTGCAGGCTGAGACGGCACCGGAAGCCGAGTAGGGGGCTGCAGGCCTGCCTCGGGACCCCTGCCCCTCTCCTGTCCTCCCTCCTCTGCTCTCCTTCCTGCACACGACGTCCCAACACTCCCAGGCATGAGTCCCGCCACCTCTTGCCTCTCTGGTCCCTGGCCCGTGCTCTGCTCTTCCATCTTCTGAAAAGGCAATTTCCCTCTTTTAAGACCCAGCTCAGGCAGAGTTCATCACTCCACCTTCCCACCCACCTCTACACCTTCTCCACCGTCTGTGCCCCTGCCCCCACGGTGCTGGGGTGAAGGCAGGACGCCATCCTTTCATGCCTCGTGCAAAGCACAGCAGAACGTTAGGGCAGAGGACAGTCACGTAATACACAGCGTAGGACGGATGAAGGAATAAATTGTTTATTTCTCCTACTTGCTGGAGGAAAAACAAAACTGAAAGCCAGAGGTTATTCTCTCCCTCCTCTCAATTAAATAACGGGTCCTTCCCAGTGGGATTAGCAACCAAGGTTTGTTTTTCTCCATAATGGAGGCATGTGCTAAATTTTATATTTTGGGGAGTCCTCTAAAAAGTCTCACTGCTCCTCTTGGGGCGTCTATTGCTTTTCTTCGCCCCTTACACCGTGAGCACAGTACCTGCTGGCAGAGGCCAGGTCCAGACATGCGGCCAGGCCCACCCCCCTACCCCGCAGAGCACCTGGCTCCCC
>PVIY010047653.1:0-17729 GCA_004026745.1 Myrmecophaga tridactyla | reverse complement strand
ATTATTTATATGTTTACAGAAAAATCATACAGACATTACATACCCCCTTTTTACACACACAATTTTCCCTATTATTAATAGTTTGCATCAGGTGGCACTTTTGTTACAACTAATGAAACACTTTTATTGCAATTATGCTATTAACTTTAGCTCACTTTTTTTTATTAAGGGTCACTCTTGGCATTGTGTAGTTTTATAAGTTGCTTATGCAAGACAACATATAAAATCTAAAATTTCCCTTTTCAAATATACAATCCCGTGGTGTTAATTTCATTCATAGAAGTGTGTTTTCCTCACAAAATCCATTGCTAAAATTTTCCATTACCCCAAAGAGTAACTCCATACAATTAAGGATTAACCACCACAGCTACCTACCTCCCAGGCCCTTAGAAGCCTGTTTTCTAGTTTGTGACCCTGTGAATTTGTATATTATGCTTATTTCATTTAAGTGATATCATATGGTATTTGTCCTTTTTTGTATGGTTTACGTCACTCAACACGCTGTCTTCAAGGTTCATCCATGTTCAGAAATTGAATCCTTTTAATTCCCAAATACTATTCCACCATATGTATGCACCACATGTTGTTTGTCCATTCATGTGTTGATGACACTAGGGTTGCTTCCATCTTTGGGCAATTGTGATAATGCCGCTATGAACATCCTTTGATCCAAAAAGAATTGAAAGTCGTGACTCAAACCAGAAAAAGCTAAAAGATGGGTTGAAACACTTCCCATTTAATTTCCAATTTAACGTTGTTTGGTAAATACCCAAGAAGTTATACAAAAAAAGACCCACAGAGAAGCTGCTCTGTCAGTATTATTATTATTTTTTTGCAAGTGTAATGTATGTGGAGACATGTATTTCTGGCTACAGTAATGGAGGGTAAGTCATCAACTACTCAGATACCAGAATATCAGACTTTACAATAAATTTTAGATATTTATATCTCAACTGATAATGGGTTAGTGGGATAGAATAGAGAATCCACAAATAGTATAATGGAAAATTTGCTGTTTAGTAGTTCAGAGTCAAAATAATGGATTATTGCATAGTGTAGCTTGTTCCATTAGCTACTCACCTTTAAAGAAATACAAAAATAAACTCTGAATAATTTTAAATCATATTTGAAATAATAAAATATTTGAAATCATCAAACTGAGTGCTCAATACAAAGTATTTGAGGAGGATTAAGCATTGGGTTTCATGGACACAAGTGGAGGTGGCAACAATGAAGAGACTCCCATGTCTTTTCTTTCTGCCTAGAATGTCAGTGAAAGTAAGTTAAGTGATTCCATGTAAATCACAAGCTGGCTTTTGCCAAAACCATGTTGTGAGTTGCTTGTCCTAAGGTGGGAGGCTGGGGATTGAACTGGAGATCTGTGAACTATCAAACAAGCATATGCCTGTTCCTTCTGCTTTGCTGCCTCCTCTCCAAGGTTGTTTCCAAAGAAGCAGGAGTTAGTCACTTACTTTTGAGAGCTTTTTTAAAGAGAATGAAAGTTTAATTATTGCGGTTACAATAGTTTTATCTTGTCCTGATGGCAAAGTTTGGTAATACTGGGAAAGAAAATAATTTTTATGGTCAGGTCTTGCTGACGTGCATAAAGTTTTATCCAGTTTGTTTGCTGTTTTCCTTAAATTTGTATATGTTTCAATGAGCAATTCCATCCTCCACCAACCAATCAAATGCCGGGAAGACTATTTTAAACTTCCCGTGTTTCATTAATGCAGTTTTAAAACACGAAATTTTCCTGTTAGGAAAATGGATTTAAAATTAGGACTATACATTAAATTCTTATTTGTTTATAGAGGACAAGAAAATGAATAGGGCTAAAAATAAAAGGCTTTCTCATTTTTAATAATATTCATTTTTTATACTTTTTATAATATTTTCTTATTTTCATAATATGCATTAAGATGTCAAATAAAAATTGTAAGAACTATGTTGCAAAAACGCAACTCTTACTCACTTGGATATTTTCTGCACCTTCTGCATCATTATATAAAAGATAGTTCGCTTAGACTGAGAAAACGATTCTTCGAGACTGCTCTGGAAAAATTAGGGATTAAAGCCAGTTAAAACATTCAAATTTTTTAAATTATAGAATTTTTATTAAAAAAAGAGACTTGGATAAACTTATAATTCTCTTCATGAATTAAAATGCTAATTGGCTATTATCAAATACTAACATTTCTTCCTTTATACGTATGCATGGAATACAGCCATTATTATTATTATTTTTTTAATTTGCATATGGGCAGGAGGCACCAGGGATCGAACTCCAGTCCTCCAGCACAGCAGGTCGGAGCTCTGCCTGCTGAGCCACGGCAGCCGCCCAGCCATTATTTTTAACCAGGAAGGGGAAAATGTTAGAAATCAGTGACTGGTCTGGATCATCTTTCCTCTCTATTTGCTTCCTTCACCTTGATTTTAGCATTCTATCACAGAGAAGCCGCTCTGTCAGTATTATTATTTTTTTTTCCATATTCATCATCATGATCATTTCTTAGAACATTTACATCAATTCAGAAAAAGAAATAAAAAGATAACAGAAAAAAATTCATATATATCATACCCTTAACTCCTCCCTTTCTAATGATCATTAGCATTTCAAACTAAATTTATTTTAACATTTGTTCCCCTATTATTTATTTTTATTCCACAAATTATACTCGTCTGTTGATAAGGTAGATAAAAGGAGCATCAGACACAAGGTTTTCACAATCACACAGTCACATTACGGTCAGTATTCTTATGATGCCATCTATTGTGAAGAATGATTGATGGGCAAGGAAAACATAATTCTGCTTTGAAAATAACATTTCCTAAAAGTTTAGGATCCAAAGGCCACATATTCAAGGTGGTGCCTAGTGGTCAGCGAGTATGAGCACACAAAGTGTCTCAGAAATCAGAGTGATCCATAGTGGGGCTATTGTCAAGTTTTGCACACTCCCCATAAGGTCACTGATTGAATAATATAATGTAAATAATGCTGCTATGAACATTCTGCTGCATACCTTTGATATAAGGATATGAACAAAGGAAAAGGGTAGAGAAATAGTGCAGTTATTGCAGTGAGCAGTAATAGTCTGCCTTGGTACCAAAGTATCATGTTTGCGTTCAGGATAATAAAACAAACAGATAGCTAGAGTAACCAAAAAAGCTAAAACAAAGACCAACCACTGGTCTACCAGGTACTATTTAAGGTTGCAACTTTGTTCTTTTTTCTCATATTCTAATTCAAGGTAAGCATTCACGGCCAGTATTCTCTAACTCCTTGAGTCTGCCTATGATTTTTTGGTGATCCATACTCTTCTTACTTAGCTTTTTCTTTTAGAAGCTGTGCAAATTATTTCTTTGATTTTTTTTCTCTCATATTCAGGGATTGCTTTCTATGTATTCTGCATATTCATCCTCTTATTTAGAGACCTCTCACACTGATGTGTCTGCCATGTCTTTATATTAATTAGAAAAAAATTATTTCACCAGTTCTTGGAACCTCCTACCATCATGGAATGTTCTTTTGACTATTGGATAATAAACTCAACTTTCTTTACCTATTCTTTTTTCAATCATTTGAATTCAGACAGATTTTTAAAATTTCCTTGTGCTTGTATTATTTCTAAACATTAAAATGGAAAATTAAATATATTTGCCCTGTCGCATGGGTTCAATTAAATTCCTTTGTCATGAATTACATTTTATAAGTCAACAGATACATATTATGATCATAGCATGCATCTTTCTGCTGTTTTTCATAGAGTATAATTACAAAATGATGAACTTTAAGTGAAGCATAGTCAATTTAAGGGTACAATGTGTGGGGAGAAACAGAACAGACAGTCATCTATCTCTTTATAAACTACTACCTCCTGTGGAGTTGATGGATATTTTTTGTAGTTTTTTTGGTATTTCCATTTCCAATCTGTATTCCCAGAGGTAGAGATGGAGTAGGCATAGTCATCACTAATTACCACATAAATCATATTAAGCAAATATTTACTAAGTTCTTTATAATAGAGGAGAAAGGATTATTCAGATAGGAGACATTTGCTTCCTTCTTATTTGAGTAAGTCAGATCTCTCCAGAGTAAGTGTCATAAAAACACCCAAGTGAGTACTTTACAAATTAGAAGACTCACTATTATAAAGATGTGACTCACCCTCAAACTGATCTACACACTCAAATCGATCCTTGTTAAAATTATATATTAAATAGAAAAACATTGTTGGTGGGAATTGACACGCTGAGTCCAATGTATATATCAAGAGCCAAGAAAATCTTGAAGAAGAATTAAGTGGTAGGATTTGTACAAACAGTTACCAAGATTATAATAAAATGATGATGATAAAGACAATATAGTATGGGAGCAAAGGTAGATAAATAGACAAGTGGAGCAAAACTGAAACAAATTGAATAATATAATCACCTGATTTTAAACATATTCAAAGTAGTTAGAAAATGTATTCATTACATTAATCAGGGTCAATTTAGATGTGCATATAGGTAAAAAATAAATCCCTGATTCATACCATACCAAAATTAGAAAAAACATAACTTCATAAGATTATAAATCTAGATATGAAATACAGCAATACTGCTTCTAGAAATAACAGAATATCTTATGAACCTGATTCAGATAATATTATTTTAAACATACAGTAATCATAAATGAGAAATATTTATAAATTGAACCTCATTGAAATTAAGACCTTTCAGTCAGCAACAAGCAAAACTAGGAGAAGAGAATGCAAGATAAGAGTGGGAAAGACATATTTAAACTAATATGCCAAAGAGTTCACAATCAGATTGTATTAAAAGAAAAAGAAAACTTTTTACTAATTAATAAAAAAAAAGCAGACAACTCATTTTTGATGGGCAAAAGTCTTCAACAGGATGTTATAACATATCCAAATGATAAGTTAACATTTGAAAAATAGTTCAATGTCATTAGTGCAAAATAACAGCTGATGCATTTAAAAAATCTCTCTAAATATATCTGTATATTTTATTATTGTGAAAGCAAATCTAATACTCCAGTATCAAGGCAGACTATTATTACTTACTGCAATAAATGCATTATTTCCCTACTCTTTTCATTTGTTCATATATTTATCAAAGATATGCAGTAGAATGTTCATAGTGGCATTATTTATATTAGCTAAAAATTGGAGTCGACCCAAATATGCATCAAAAATAGAAGGGATAAATAAATTGGTATAATCATATAAAAGAATAATATAAAATAATGAAAATAAATGAACGACTGCTAAAGTAACCTGCAGGAATCTCATAAATTTGATGGACAAATATTCAAGAACCTAAAAATGGTAGTCCAATGAGCACTCACACACCAAAAACTAAGGAATCTGGTTAAGGATATCATTGTTTTACAATGAAATATTATGTGACCATTGAAATGAGAAAGAAATATATATATAATCTCACATTATATATTAACATAAATGATAGATATTATTATACCAAAATAATAACAAAAGTAATCATAGACAATCCACTCATATTATTGGAGCACAGACTCAGGCACAACAGAAATTTTTAATAAATGGCTACTTTTTTCTTACAGAGCACAAAGGGTCCAAAAGAGCAAGGGAGAGATCCCATCATGGTTGGTCCCCTGTGGAGGCCAAATTGCTTGGGTCAGGGTCAGGGGATGGCAGCTCCACCTGCCTGACTTTACATCAGAGGGGAAAGACAAATCTGAAATATCTGCACAAAATAGAAAAGGATAGGCCAGTAGAAGACAAGGGCTGGAAATAGCTGATGTGTCTGTGACTTCCCCAGTAATAGGAAAACATTAAAAGGCAGTACAGTACAGTGGCTAGAAATAAGATCTTTAGTCATACACTGGGTTCAAACCTTCAACATTTACTCTCTGTATAAAATAACACTGTCTCAAACAACCTTTGACTAGTTATTTAACTCTTGATTGCTAGTTATAATAATAATATTGACTTTGTTCCATATTGTCTATTATTATTATTACTTTTTTTTTTTTTCATGGACAGGCACCAGGAATTGAACCCAGGTCTCCGGCATGGCAAGCGAGAACTCTGCCTGCTGAGTCCCCATGGCCCACCCATTATTATTACTTTTATTACTATTTTGGTATAACACTTAGAACAGTGTATTGTTACTATTATCATTACTATTATATTGACAATCATAACCTTTTGGTAAGGAAATAGTTGAGCTGAAAAAGAAAACCTAAGGATCAAAGCTAAGTTGTAATTATCAAAGGAGTAAAGCACCCGTGAGGTTTGAAATTTCAACTATGATTTATCTACTATGTCAAAATAAAGGCTCTGATTCAGAAAAGGTGGCTCCTGAGACTCAGGGTAGAGAGTTGAAAATCTTTAAGTCTTAGATTCTTCTGTGCCCTTTGAGCATGCTAAAGTGGCCTGATCCTCCATTAAATGTGTGTGCTTCCCCTTGATTGAAGATGATGCATAGGAAAATGGCTTGTACTCACTCCGGATCTATATCTGCATCTCCTTTTGCTTGATAGATCAACAACTAGGACCATGTAGCAACATAATTCACTTGCATAACTGGGCTTGCCAAGGAAATAAAGGAACTTTGCGCTAAAGGAGTCGCTGAACGTATGAACGTAAGTAATGTGTGTGGACTCACGGTCAATGGCAAACGGCTTAGTTGGTTGCTCAGGATCTTGGAATGAAAAATAGTAGAATATTAGGGCAAAGGAGACTTGGAAAGAGACAAGTGGATTAACATATAAGAGAGCATGAAGTGTGAAATGTTTAGTACCACATTAATGATCATGAGAGAGCAACCACTGCAGAAAAGGCACTAAGCAAATAAGAAGATACAATGACTCAGCCTGCTGATGTGAACAAGTCTCTGTGCCTTTGTTTCTATTGTGTTTGTCTACTCTAGCTTTAGAAAAAAATGGTAAGTTTAAATGGAGTAGCCATGGTGCCAGCAACATTGATGGGTCACAACTTGACGGGATCTCATCTAGAAAAGTTTATCTAGCCATTGCTGCTGCTCAACGTTCAACCTAAAAGTGGAAGATACCAAAGCTGAGCTCCAAATATGGCATCATCCCTCAAAGGGATCAATAGCCATATAGCCAATTAGGTGTCAAATTGACCACACCAGAACCTTTCCAGCCAAGAAATGGCAGAAATTAATCCTGACTGGATAAATACATAGGTCATATTCCTCTGCACCACCCCCACCTTCTTTTTTTTTTTTTTTTTTATCACAGGGACTTGGGCTGTACTGCTCTCCAAAGGCTTAGAGCATTTGCTCCATTGAAATTGGATCTAGCTGTTCCTCAAAATGCTCATTAATACATCTACTGCACACACATCTCTGACTCAGTCTGTTTCTTGGAGAACCTGTACCAATGTATTATACTTTAGCATATAATTTTAAAATTGCTGAAAACCTAAGACAGTCTTAAAATCTTAAAAGCCATTACATAGAAAGGCATCTTATCTCCAAAAAGATAAGATAATAAAAAGACTGATAGATGACTTCCAAATAAAAAAGATGAAAGGGAGAAGTAAATTAACTGAAATCTTTAAAATGATGACAGGTATAGTGTACCCAGGGAAATACAATATTCTAATATTTCATCTAATATAAATATGAAATAAAGTAATTTTCAGAGAAGCAGTAGCTGAGTAACTTGTGGTCAGAAGACTTTAGTAAGTAAGCAACAACAACAAAAAATACAAATAAAGGGAGTGCTTAAGGAAAAGGACAACAACCCCAGGCAGAGACATATAAATGGAAAAGGGAAAACAGAACACTGTAAGCATTATTACAAATATGGTGAATTATATGAAATTTCCAATATTATAAATATTGGAAATTAAAAGTAATAAATGAAAACAAACTTGACCAGACACGATTGCAATGAATTCTGGAGTTTTATATCTCTCTCTATATCTCTATCTCTACCTCTATCTAATTTTTAGTTATATACATAGCTATAACTAAAATGCATGCCACTGAAAATACAAAGGGTGAAAAGAAGGAAATGGTTTCAAATGTTTAAAGGTTTATGCAGTCTCAAGCCAATCATAGACTCAAAACGTTCAATTGGGATATGATAAGTCAAATATGACCATTCTGATCTTGAGGATAACCACTAAATAATAATAATGATTGCATACCTACCAGGTTAGCAGAAAAAAATGAATAACAAAAATGGGTAATCCAAAGGAAGACAAAAAAAAGGAGTAAAAATGAAAACAGACAAATGCAAAATTATAGTTATCCCGTAGTAATAGTTAACCATAAGTGGTAGTTTAATAATCGTCTCTGATTACTTTTGTGTGGACACATGTTCATTATTATGAAAATGCCATTCCTTTTTTAATAACTGAGTGTTCTGAAAAAGGAGTCTACTGGGAGTAAAGAAGGAAATAAATGTCACTCTTCCAATGTTACATTCCCAAAGAATGAGAGTGAGATTGTGTTACATGTAAGCTCCAGATTTCAAAATAATTCTTGAAATAACACAAGCTAATATTTAAAAAATAGACTTAGTGTCAAAACAAAGCATTCTGACTTCAACCTCAGGAGGGCAATTTCTACTGAGAAAAGAGATGAAAGCAAATGGAGTTACTATAGCTAAGAGATTTAAAACGAAATTGGGAAGCCATTAAGGAAGTTATTCTTATGTAGGCCTCAGCCAGATATCACAAACTGCCCAGATATGCAAACCCAAAAGCAGCAGTATTTCTGGGGATATCTGAATGCCATGAACCAACTACATGATAAAGAAATCAGCTAACGGTCTAACTTGATATTTAGAAAGCCCCAAATATCCATCAATCATAATTCTTTACAAACAACTTTTGTAATCTTTTTCTTTAAAAATCCTTGCTTGAAAGTGCCAAGACAGGACACACTTTCATTTACTACTTGACTTTGTGCTCGCTTAATTGCAATCTAAGACTCCAAGTACATGTTTTTATTGCCTCGCAGTTCAATTTGTTATTTCTCAGTAGACACGATAATACTGGATACTGCTATATATATATTGCCTAATGCATGACAAAGACAGAGATACCGTGAAAAGAAAATTCTAGTAACTGTGGGAAGTTTATATGGATATTAAACAAAAAAGAGATTCACAATTAAATAAGGGCTTTCACCAGTGGGTAAATGAATGCACTACTTCCTTCATTGAGAAAGTCTTGACGTGAAAAACAATCTCAGTGTAACTAAACTGTTGCCTGTAACCAGACCCTGTAAACCAGGAACAAGTTGGCTGATCAAACTTGGAATACTATCTAGTTTACATGTTGGGTCAAAAAGTTTTAAGTAGTTTTTCCTTTAAGATACTGGTTGTAGAGGAATGTCAACACAGATTTGTATCCAAACGTAGCTGTTAATCTCTGGGTAAATGCCCAGATATTTCCCCATGTCCACAATGAAAAAAAGAGAATGAAACAAGACCAATAAAAGCATTTGGTGCTATTACCCACATTGCATTGATCATTCACATATTGAAAGATAGCATGAGGTAGAAAGCATAGATATTCCAAATTTAGAGAGCTGGGATAACAGATAATTAATTCCCTCCTCATAATAAAGAACAGAGAGTAGTGATACCCCAGGAGAAGATAATTTTGGCTTAGAAAAATTATTACCCAAGCAAAATCTGTCCCCCATCCTGCTCAGATATAGGTACCTTGCCCAAGGAAGGAAACACACAAAGGTCATAAGAAGAGATTTTGCATTTTTTTATACAACAGAATTTTAGAATATTCAGAGGAAACTCAATGTTTATGATAAAGCTTGGCAGGACTGAATTCTTCTCAAGTTAGCTACATTCTCCAGTCTCCTTGAATCTAAATGAACATGTGACTAGTTCTCACCAATGGAATTTGTGTGGAAGTGTCATTTCCAGACCAAGGTGATTAAAAGTGAGTGCCTTCTCCTATTCATTAACTAAATGGAGAAGACTTTAGGATCTAGATAAGGTAAGACCCATCAAAACAGAAGAAGCCTGGATCCTGAGGTGCTACCTAAAGTCTTCACATTCAGGACAGCCACCCACTCAAGAATGCTCCTGCTGTGTGGTTGCATGAGGAAGAAAGACATTACATTTTACATGCTTATGCTACCGAGAGTTTATCAATTATAGCATCTAGGATTATTTGACTATAATAAAATTAACCCTCCTTAATATGCAACCAAATCTTTCCCTTTTTCTCCCCTCCCTAACTCCATCTCTCTATCTGTAGAAACAGCTCCTGACAATTATTAAGTACTTTTCAAAACATCTGTAGGTGATTTCTTTTTTACTTAATAAAGTCACCAATTAAGATAACTGTTCTCCTGAGCATCTAATTATTTGTGCAAACCAACATAGGTATTTGGGGTAAATGGTGGTTTTGGCAAAAGTCTCAGTTCCCAGTGAATTCATAAGCTAGTGGAAGAGGAGATAAAAATAGGTAGGTAACCATAGTGAAAGGAACAACATAATACCAGGGATCACAGAGGTTCAATTGATAGAAATGGGAACAGATTTCTAAATGATGTACAGTTGGAATATGGGGATGTCAGGCAAGTGTAATGCAGTTTGAAAAATCCTTATTTTAATATTTGCATTTACAAACCTGCAAGATTTGTCTCTATTTAAATTAAACTACTATCTCATTATTGAATTAGGTTTTGGCATTAATTTGCATATAGAAGTCATAAATATCTATTGATTATGTTAACTTAGGTGTCCTTTTTTTACAAAAAGTAATTATTTTTACCTTTGAAAATAAATTATTATTTTTCAATTTTCTATTTATATTCTTAAAAAACGTTATGGAAGGGTAATTTACAACACATGTAAGTAATGAGAACTTATCACCTGCTAAGATGAACTATGTGTATATTTTAGTTTGGCTAATTGAATTTTACCAATGTAAAAGGTAATTTTCTCTTGCTTTAATTCCATTTTCATTTTGACAAGGGAAATAAAACCTATTTAAAATGACTGATGAATTTATCAGAATAGGAAATTCAGGTATAATTAGCAAAATTAGTAATGCAAATTTTGGAAAACAATACATTTACGTACACTATAATGCAATATACTCCCACACAAAGTCTGCTAAGCTATTATGTTCTGGCAATAAAGATCCTTAAATTTCAGTTAACTCATTATCTTTAACTGGTAATGCTAATGTAAAATCTAGTATCTGGAAATTTTTTCTCCCAACTTGCAAGCCTTGTTTTAAAATATATTTTCAATTAAAGTCCTGGGTAATTTTTCAGATGCAAAGAAAAAAAAAAAACATTGAAAAATTTTAAGTGTTCATAGTTTCAAGAAAAACATATTTAAATGGAGATCTTTTTTTTCTGTATGCCCTAAATTGCAAAGCACAATTTATGTATAATTAAATCAAGCCTTTCTCTTAAAAAAAATGAAATTGGTCTCAAGAAATGAAATCCTCATAGAACACACTTGATATAGGAATGAGTTGAATGAAAATTTTCTAATTGAGCTTTATGAATTAGAAATATAACTCAATGCAAGTCGAAATTCTGAATTCTGTCATTGCTTTCAATTATTACAGATTTTTAAATTTTTTTTTGCATGGGCAGGCACGGGGAATCAAACCCGGGTCTTTGGCATGGCAGGCGAGAGCTCCCCACTGCACCAACATTGCTGGCTTGTTACTAGAGAATTTTGATGCTATTATTCCACTCCACCTTAATAAAAGAAGTCAACAATTAAACTACTATAAATATAATTTTATTTGTTGAATTAATTTTATAATTCGAATTTATTTTGCTAGAATAGCATATCATGCATCTTTTCACATAAAATTAAATATTGTAATTTTTTAGAAATTCTCACTGTTAAATAATTAAATATTTTGAATGCCCTTATGTTTTCCCTAATAGTCTAAAATTCAAGTTAATTAGCTGAAAATTGTATTTCAGATCTAGGAAATGATGTGCAAGTTGATAAATATTTCAAATACATAAAATTAAGTAAAAATCCATAAGATGTTTCTCTTAGTCATTAGTTTACTAATGGAGGTTCTATGTTTGCTTGCTTACATTTTTCTTTATTGTTAATTTGCTTTTCTTTCTTTGGGAAGCACTCAACAATAGAACACAAGAATACATAATAACAAGAAACAGGATTATTTCAAGAACAGTCCATTTAAATGTTCCTGAAAAATGCATTTCTCCATCTTCTAAACTGGGAAATAGCTAAAATATTATTTTCAGGATTCTATTTTCCTTAACTATATCAGTTTTAAAAAGCTTTCAGTTTTCATATATAACAGCTTAAGTCAAAATCTTTTTTATTATTTCCAACCCTTTTTTAATAGATGAAGGCTAAATGTAAAAATGTCTTCAAAAAATAATAAGTTCCATCGATACAGTGGATTTCTGATCTTGGTAACAGTTTAAAATTTTTAAGTTAAAATTCAATTTTCTAATATTCATATCGGTTTGCTAATTAAGAATCACTACATTTTGGAAAGCTGCAAAGTTCCATGTTATGCCTTTTAGGATTTTTTTTTTTTGAGGGAAAACATGAATAAATTGAGATCTGTAGGGTTTGAATAGGGGCTGGAAGCGCAGAAAGAAGGCATGTTCTTCTTGTCAATGGTTTTCAGCTAGTTTTACTTGCCTTCAGCTAGTTTTACTTGACATATGAGTTTTTCACAGCTTCTGTTAGTTGATCTTCAAAACAGTAAGGCTTACTTCGATGATCTATAAGTTTCTATTATGATGTGGTTCTTTTGTATGTAAGAATTCGTCATTGCTTCAATATGTTTTTTGTCTTATTCTTAATTTTCTCTCTCTGCAGCAGTCACTGTGCTTCTGGATACAGCAGTGCATTGTTGTAACTGTATAAAATATTCCAATGTGGTAGTCAGAAGTCTGGGCATGGCATGACTGGGTCCTCTGCTGAGGGTCTCATGAGGCTGTCATCAAGGACCCGAAAGTGCCGCAACTTTCAACTGGAGCTTGGAACCCTCTTCTAAGATCATTCAACTTATTGGCAGATTTCAGTTTTTCGTAGCTGTAGGAATGAGGTCCCTGTTCAGCCAAGGGTCAATCTCAGCTCCCAGAGGCCACTTTTAGAATCTCTATGACCTTGAATCTTTCAGCAGGAAGAGCTCAGTTCCTTTCTCAGAGCTCACATATTTAATCCAACCCTCCAAAGATGATCATAGTATTGTCAGATCAGATGATTTTTGATATTAGATACAACTGCCAAATTTCTTCATAGGAGTACCTAGTTTAAGTGTGTGATTGAATAACTGATATGTGTGCATTCGTGGGGAGGTAGGAATCTTATGAAACCTCTTAGAACTCTATCTACTACCAGCAGTGAATCCATTAATCACAGTCTCTCCTTTCATTACATATGCAATCAAGTTTGGGAAAAAATAAAGCAAAAGCTCAATGCTTAAATAATGATTTTAATGTGTACTTGACAAATGTTAAGCAGAAGAAATGTAGGTTGCTTTGAGTGCATTTAGCTAAACTGTTCTTATCTGGACAATGCAACTGAGCTATTTCCTTAAAGTCAAGTATAACCATTCTTTAGGTTTCATTTGAAATAACGGGTCTTCTTAAATCTTTTTGTGGTCAACATTTTCCCAACAGACTTAAAATGGTATTTGGATAATGCAGTGGATAGTCTCCATTTGATTCTCTGCTCCAATCTCTGCCCTCCAGGAGGTGAAACTGTGTAGGCTATTTTAATGGGATCCTTCACCCTCTGGCTTCTGATTGGGTACAGACAGTGCAGATGTCAGTAAGAGATCAGAGGTGGGAGGAAAGTGATATTGGGGTATTTATTCTCCTTCCCTGCTAGCCTATGCATTGACACAGCTCAAACTTAGCAATCCTCTCCTATAACAACAACTCTGTCTCTCTGGGTAAAAATAGTTCTTCTTTCTCCTTCAGGTTAGGCATGACAATGACTCCCTATGCTCCTGAACTTGCGGTCCTTTATCATCTCTCTTTCATCTCCCTTAATATTACCCATATATTATAAATATTCCCCTCTTCAATTGTCATGTTTAAGTATGACATCTATTTCCAGATACTCTGTTACAAATATTTTATTATTAATTTTAAATGTTAACTCTGTCAGAAAGTTTTGGTTATTTGCTTGCTATTCATTCCCTCATTATTTCTTGACAAAATAACCCTGACTTTGCTTAGGATGATGATGCACTGCCATTATGAAACCATAAAATACTAGCTATGAACAATAGGTTATTATCAGATGGGCATTGGTGGGAAAATATCTTAGTATCCTGTTATAAATAATAACCATTTCTTATTTCTCTCCCTCCCTGCTTCTTACTGCTTAGAGTGGGTGAGGAAATATGCAAACATATGGCAAAAGACAGAGTCCCAAAGGATGACAGAGTGAAAAGATGGAACCAGCCTGAGTTTTTGATGACAACTTTGAGCTGCCATATGCGCTCCGAACTACATGAACAAATTAATCCTACTGTCATCAGGTCTGTTTTATCCAGCTGCAGATGGATGCATTTCTAACTAGTATATTCACCTACTCCTTCCTCTCCTGCTCTCTTACATATAGCAATATGCGGAAACAGGTTAAGTGAAGGAATATGTGTTCGTGGAATGCTTACTATTTCTTCTCACCATGCCAGAACAGAGGAGAATGCAATAGGACCATAATTCCCACAAGGTTCTTTTAACCCCTTTAACACATACTTCAAATTTCTTTTTTCTAATCTATTGTTTTCAGTATAAATCCACTGTTTTCTTTCTTTTTTTTAAACATCAACATATATAATCAGTTATTCACAATATCATCACTTAGTTGCATATTCATCATTTCTTAGAACATTTGCATCAATTCAGCAAAAGAAATAAAAAGGCAACAGAAAAAGAAATAAAATGATGACAGAGAAAAAAAAAGATTATACCTACCATACCCCTTACCCCTCGCTTTCATTGATCACTAGCATTTCAAACTAAATTTATTTTAACATTTGTTCCCCTTATTATTTATTTTTATTCCATATGTTCTACTCCTTTGTTGACAAGGTAGATAAAAGGAGCGTCAGACACAAGGTTTTCACAATCACACAGTCACATTGTGACAGCTGTATCATTATTCAATCATCCTCAAGAAACATGGCTACTGGAACACAGCTCTACATTTTCAGGCAGTTCCTTCCAGCCTCTCCATTACATCTTGAACAAGGTGTTATCTACTTAATGCATAAGAATAACCTCCAGGATAACCTCTCCACTCTGTTTCGAGTCTCTCAGCCATTGACACTTTGTCTCATTTCTCTCTTCCCCTTTTGGTCGAGAAGTTTTTCTCAAACCCTTGATGCTGAGTCTCAGCTCATTTCAGGATCTCTGTCCCATGTTGCCAGGAAGGTCCACACCCCTGGGAGTCATGTCCCACGTAGAGAGGGGGAGAGTGATGGGACTGCTCGTCGTGTTGGCTGGAGAGAGAGGCCACATCTGAGCAACGAAAGAGGCTCTCTTGGGGGTGACTCTTAAGCCTAAATTTTAAGTAGGCTTGATCTATCCTTTGTGGGGTTAAGTTTCATATGAACAAACCCCAAGACTGGGGGCTCAGCCTATAGCTTTGTTTGTCTACACTGCTTGTGAGAATATCAAGAATTCAACCTGGGGAAGTTGAATTTCTCCCTGTTTTCACTATTCCCTGAAGGGGGCTTTGCAAATACTTTTCCACTCACTGATCGAATCATTCTGGGATTCATCGGGGCATTACTCTGGACAAACCAACAAATCTCATGTCCTACCTGAGATTCCAAGTACTTATAGTGTTCAATCAAACTGTCTACATAAGTTATATTAGGAAATGCACTAGTCAAAATATAAATTTCGTAACAAATAAACATTTTTTGCTTTAGTCTCACATATAAGGTGACATTTTAAAATATTAATTACCATCTATTTTCAGCACCCAGCAATAATGACATTCCTTTGTTCTTCCTCATGCAAAACCGTTTTTAAAATTTGTACATTGTACATTTCACTATTATTATACACTCAAGGCATTCCTAGATTTTACCATCTCAGTCTTTAACATCTCTCTTTTTTTCTGATTTCATTTATGTCCCCAGCCCTCCTCCCTCTATCATTCTCACATGCAGCTTCATTCAGTCCCATTGTTTTCTTTACAGACTATCTTAAAATATTTTGCAAAGGTTTCATGTTCCTTGGCTTCTGATTTCTTATTACTCTATTTGCATTTATTTTCCCTCCCATATATCAGGGGATAGAGTAAAAATTACAGTGCACCTCTACAAGATATAATTCAACATTTATAAAAGGCTTAACAATTTTTTTTTTTGGTAAAACTACCACTGTTATTTTAGCTCTCCTTACACCTTACATTTCTGGTAGCTAAAGAAGCAGACCATTACATTTCCCTGTTTTGATTTTTTTGTCAACTTGATGGTCTATGTATTCTGTCCTCAATTTTTGTTACTTAAATCAAATTTTTCAATCAATCCCAGAAGACCTTCCTCTATTACATAGTCAATACATTCTTTGATTCTCTCTCTGATATATGTTTTAAAATGTTTGGGAAGATGGTATTGCATGACACATTATATCTGATAATTAGTGATATTTGATAGAGAAGAAACAGATTTTAGTGAGGCTAAAAAACTATTTTGAAACTGGAAGACTAGATCATGACACTTTCTTTCGTGGGATATTCTTTTACATAATAGTCATATGATTCTCATTTCTAGGCTGAGCTTTGCTACAGACTATTAGGTATTGACTGTGAGCTACTGAGATGAAACAGTAGCAAGATAAAACAAGACATTAAATGTGAGAACTATAAATGGTCAGCTTGTTAAACTTTGTTACATTTTCTAATGTGAAGGAAAATGAAATTAATTTCTGGGAGTGATAAGAAATTAGATAATATTTTCATAAATCGTTCATTTTTTATCCCCTTCTTATGATAACAATTAAAACTGAAATTGCATTATCAGTGTTATTGCCCTTGCACTGATATCTCATAGATGCTATCTGGTGCCTTAGTATTGAGACATTACAATGATAAAGTGAAACAACATACGTTTTCTGCTCTTGTGTAATAAAGATTTTTCAAGCTTCTCTTTGAAATTTGAGATTATACTTATTAAACAAAATTAGACTGAAAAAATGATGTTGGTAATGCTCTGCCACTACCATTCTGCTTTCTAAGATTTACTTGGACTTTTTGAAAGGTGTTGTCATACAATTTATAAAATTAAAAAATCGGGATTAATTTCCTTTTCTCTCCAAATGCAAGCAAGTGCCATTTGCCAAAAATTCTTGAGTCATTTTCAGAGGTGTATGATACTGACATCAAAATTGTCCCCTTTTGGTTGCTTCCTGTTAGTGAGTTAAAGCATGAATATTTGTCTCCAGGTGCCATAAATGAAGATGAAAGACAAGGGGTAAATTGGAAGTGATGCCCTGATAGCCCCAAGGGGAATCAGAGAGGAAGGAGTCCCAAGGGTTTGGTGATTGGATCATAATGCACAACCTGAGACATAGATCATAACCTCAGAGTTGCACAAAAGCTGGAACTGAGCTACCTGAATATACTTGGCTAGAAGAGATGGTAATGCCTTCTCTAAAAGAAGAAGACACATCCAAATTTGGTTTGGACAAAAAGGAGAAACACCCAAATTTGGTTGGGGGAAAGTGACAAGGAAACCTGCTGT
>PVIY010047652.1:0-17724 GCA_004026745.1 Myrmecophaga tridactyla | reverse complement strand
AAAAGAATTCCCTTTAGTATTTCTTGCAGGGCAGATCTCCTGTTAACAAATCCTCTCAGCATTTGTCTGTGAAAATTTTAATCTCTCCCTCATTTTTGAAGGACAACTTTACTGGATAAAGAATTCTTGGCTGGCAATTCTTCTCTTCCAGAATCTTAACTATCTCCTACCACTGCCTTCTCAAGTCCATGGTGCCTGATGGGTAGTCCAATTTTAGTCTTATGTGGCTTCCCTTGTCTGTGGTGAATCGCTTTTCTCTTGCTGCTTTCAAGACTTACTGTTTCTCTTCAGTATTTGATAATCTGATTAGTAAGTGTCTTAGAGTGGGTCTATTTGGATTTATTACTCCTCGATTTGCATTTTTATAAGGATTAGGAAGTTTTTCCCACTTATCTCCTCAAATAAGCTTCCTAGTCCTTTGTCTTCTCTTCTCCTTCTGGGACACTGATGATTCTTACCTTTGCGTGCCTCACATTGTCCATCCTGATATCCAATTCAAATTTTTCTTTGTCATCATTTGTTCTTTTTTTTTAGGTGCATGGTCCAGGAATCGAACCTGGGTCTCCCGCATGGAAGGTGAGCATTCTACTACTGAACCACCCGTGCACACTTCATTTGTTCTTCTATGTGTTCAAATTCAGTTGTCCTGCCCTCTAGTTTGCTTATTCTTTCTTCTTCCTCTTCAAGTCTGATTTGTGTCTCTAGTATATTTTTAATTTGATCTACAGTTTCTTTCAGTTCTGTAAGATCTGCTATTTTTCTATTTATTCCTTCAAATTCTTCTTTATTCTCTTCTAGTAGCCTTTTTGAGAGCCTTTACATCTTTAATCAACTCACTGAAGCCATATAAGGGATTTATATTAATATCTTTGATTAGTTGTTCCAAATTTTGTGTCTCCTCCAGTGTTTTATTTTGGTCATTTGCATCTGTACAAGCTTTGTGATTTTCTCCTGACTGTGCCATTTGATTATTTTGATAAGATCATTTTGAAAATTTATTTCCTTCCTTTGTCTAAGATTTTGTTGTTGCTTGGGTTTGTGTTGAAGTTCTCCTTTTGTACTTGGTTTGTCAGTAATTCCTTGCCAAACCAATGCTAGGACCTCACGCAGGAGGTGCAATTCTAATTGAAGATTTTTAAGAAAATTTACCAGACTGTATTTTCTGCATCTTCCAGCAGATGGGCCATCTTTTCCCCTCAGACCCACCTCTCCCTGGCCAGCCAAGTAGGGTCGAGACCAGGTACAAATCCAGCCAAGGCTGCAGGTCTCTGGATGGGACAGAAGCCACCCACACTAGGGCTGGGGGTGGGCAGTGTGTACCTTGGCAGAGCACCTGCTTGTGGATGGGTCTGGGGGTTCCCAGGCTTCCACATGGAATGACCTTGGGCTGCAGGGCTGAACTTCAAATTCCTCTGCCCACAGCCAGCCCACGAGTGCCTATAGCTGCAGTGTGACTCGCTCCCTTGTCCCTGCCTCTCCTCCAGTGCACAACGCGAGTGCTCGGGGTCTCTGTGGAGAAAGGATAGGAGTAGAAGGACCTAGAGAGCCTCTTCTGCCAGTCAGTTGTCAGACTGGTTCTACACTGTCCTTTCTCCTCCCAAGGGGAGGGTCCCCCAGTCTTCCCCAAAACTAGGGGCCAATAGCAGTGTGCCTCCAGGGGTGCGGTGCAGGCACTGTGCACTGACAGCAAGGTCTCTGTGCATAGATGAACCAAGGCTGCTGGCTCCTGGGCTCCCCACAGGAGTGCCCAGCTACAGTGTTGAGAGGGAAGATCTCCCAAGCTGGTTGCAGAGGTAGGAGCACGGAAGAAGCATGCTTCTTCCGCACTCACTCCGGTCTGCAATGCAGCAGCCTACCTCAGTACAGTCACAACTGAGTAAACTCACCCCTTCCTCTCAATCATAATTTCTCCACCTTTTCATCCAGGTCCTCCCTATAAAGTGTAGAAGCCCCTCTCTAGTCACTTGTATCCTGGAACTGCTGTCCCAGTCATTTTTTCTGACCTTTCTCTAGTTGTTCAAAGTGTAGGGGTGAACTCAGCCTATCCTATTCTACCATCTTGCCCTAAAAATAGACTTTTTCCTTTAAGTCACAAACTATAAGGGTTGTTCGTTTCTCTAGCATAATCTCATGCTGACTGATATAAAAACTGTTTGTGGTTAAGAATATACCCACAGATCTCAGCTCTACTATTTATTGTATGCATGACTTTGGGTTACTTCCTTACCCTATTTTTAGATGTGTGACACAGAGCATCTATTTAGCCAATCAATGTTCCCCTCAAGTGTTCTCATCCCAGTAAGATGGAGATGATATTTAGTACCTTGTTGATAGGATGTGAGGTATAAAGTGGTATTGTATGTAACGTGCATAGAACTATGATGGATGCATAGTATGTGCTACATGATAATATTCCTAATATCAAGAAGCTTAAAATGTGGGAGGAGAAAGAAATAGCATACACGAAAGTAACTATAATTCAGTGATAAATACAGCAAGGAAGGGACAACAAAATTTATGTGGAATTATAGAGGAGATAAATCATTCCTTGCAAGAGAATGCATTGTGGATTTCCACAGCACCTTGAAAGATGAAGAAGATTTAAAAGGGTAAAGATTGAAGATTGGTGAGTGAGGGGTGGTGAGAACATTTCAGATAGAAAAAGTAGCATGCTGAAATTATCGTGTGCATTTGTGTAACAATATATGTGGTAGAATATCAATTTGGCTATAGAGTCTTCAATTCTTTGTCCATATGTCAGAGCTCTTTTTCTGATGTGGCCAAGTCCAGATCAAAGCCTACACTGAATTGTTTTTTAACACATCACATTTTAATATAGTGAAACATATAAAGAGACATTTAAAATATTCCTAGGCTGGAGATTATAAAGCATGAAGACATCCCGTCTCCTGATCTGAGTTTTAAAAAAAGGTTCTGTTTAGAGTCAAGCTCAAAGGAACCACTGGATGTTTCAAGTATTTCTCTAAATGTAATAGCTTTGCATTTAGCCCTGTTTCTACAAGTGTGTGTATGGATATAGCTTTTATAATTCTATGTATTACTTGAGTCTTTGAAAAGAGCCCATTTCAGAGCCTCTGAACATCTGTGTAAACACACATTTGAACACCAATTTGGAGAGAATCAAATTTATGGATTGAAACCAATCCTAAGTCATTACCCAAATCCCCAACTCAATATTTAACATCAGGTGTATTTCTTTCCTAGGATCTTCCTTATGTTCTCAAGCAAGCAGAAACTTTTGTTCTAGCAGATAGGCATACTGAAAGAAAAGCATGGTGGCAGGTCTACCTGTTGATGACGGCTCCATGGAGGCAAGGAAGAAAGCCAAGGGAATAGCAAAGGCTGAATGTAGGAGCCAGGACAACAGCTACTTGCCTATTGAGGTGGAGACCAGCAAATCCATCAGGATCAGCAATTCAGTAAAAAAGTGTCTAAGGCAAGATGGGAAAAGCCAACAGTACCAAGCATGTTTGCAAGTTCTTTTATTAGATTAAAAAAAAATGTATGCTTGTTAAAGACAAGGATAATGTGTTTCCGCCTTCACCATCCCTGACAGGACATGTGGAACATGGCAGGACACGTGGAACATGGCAGGCACAACATTTTTGTTTGTTAATAAAGACACAGGTGCTCAAATGCACAGGTACGTGAACAGACATTACATTTATCACTTAAGATATGACACTGCAGATGCAAACTGTTAGAAAGAAGTTGAATTCTTAACCTTTTAGTTTTAATTTGAAAGAAAATTTTAATATGAAGAATGTACATGACCCAAGTATTAAAATCACAGTAAAACAGGCCCTTTGGGAAAGGGACATGTGGAAGCAATTGATTTCTCTGCTGAACACAGCCATTTTTTATACTCATCCCAAGGCTTCTAACATGAGACTTTTTTCTCGTATAACCACCATTCCAGTAGCATTGTCCACTAGTTGCCATCTCCACACATTCATTGATCACAAGATTCATAGAGGGATCAAATCCCTGCATGTCTGCCACCATTTAATTTCAAGAACTTCTTGTCCATAAATTTTTTCAACTCGGGAGGTGAGCTTTTGCTCATGGTATCTACTCAGCAGAGTCAGTGCTGCCTTGAAACAGAATTCACGGCCTCTTTCTGACTCCCACCATCAGCACAGCCTTTTGCATCTGATGTCAGGCCCAGATGAATAGGGTTTGAAAGATGCTCAAATAAAATCACGTTTGTATTCATACTCAGATTTTCAGAGAACCCTGAACCTCAGTTCAGGACAAAACTGAACTGATACTAGGACAAAAATATTCTCCTCTGCCTATTTGGGTTTTTGCTATATTAATATATTTTTTTCTTTCATGTCATTATATCTAGGGATTCCTCAGTCTGGGTTTTTCTCGCCTTCAAACACACCTGAGCTTCTCAGCAGTTCCGCCCAGTGTCAAAACGACAGGGGGAGGCAAGGCAGGACCTTCTCTGCCTTGGCATTAAGAATTGCACCTGCTTGGCCTATTTTCCCTCTCTGTGGGGGTGAGGGTGTAGTGCTTACAGTGATGCTTGGGTAAAACCCTAACCACTACGTACACTCGAATGTATCTATATTTTGCTACCTTTGAAGAGAAGTAAGGAGAAATTTTGAGAAGGAAAAGCTTTGAAAACCTGGCTCCGGAGAGAAAGGGTTTAAATAGAGGTTAAAACATGTTAATAAGCAGTTTACTTCCCTTCAGTTGATTGCCCTGGAATGAAATAAAATCAAGAAACAAACAAACAAAACCAGGATTGATTAGCTCTTCTCCTCCCTCAGCCTCAACTACTGTTTATTGAGCAGGAAAAAGAAAATCACAGCGTATAATTCAGAATCTCGGTCATTAGGGTGTGCTGCCCTTCCTGTGTTTGCTGAAATCAGAGAGGGGCCATGCTCAAGTCCTCAAAAAGGACTTATAATGTAGGTCACTATGCTGGCATCAAATGATATGATAGGTGGAAAAATGCTTTAAAAATAGTAATGCAATTCACAAGTGGACCTTATTTTCTATTATCAGTTGTTCATATGGTAAAGTTGTTCATATGTTAAAGAACTTTAACAAATGTTAAATAATAATTACTATTTTAATATGTTTATTAACATATGTTTAATAATCATTACTATTATTAATTCACAACGTGAATCTTTCCTGAATAGGGCCACCTACCAGAACAAAAACAATTCCTGGATTAAGGTTTTTAAGTTTGTTTGTTTGTTTTTAAAACTTACCCACTCCTTGAATTTTCTTGTTGGTTGTCTCTCATATAATTTTTAAGCTGGTAATAATTTCGTCTTATCCCTCCCAGTATTCACTTTCCATATTTCTTCTATCTTGATTACATTGGATAGAATTTTCAGTTAATAATGAATTTTAACAGTGGTTAAACTGCCTTGCTCCTGAGCTTAAGTAGCATATATTAAGGATTCGTCCATGAAATACAGACTTGCGGTTTTAGAAAGATACTTTCATGTTATGGAGGGATAAAAGCATTCCTAAGCCCATCCAGCTCTTCTATTACCCTGTAATGCCAAAAAGAGAAACTTCCAAAGAAAAAAAACGATTTCATCCTCCCTCCATAAAATAATCAAATAAAATGTGAAAATTAAAGGGAAGATGACATATAAAATGGCTCAGCTGTTACAAAGGTGAGCACAGGCATTAGAAAAACCTCAGCAGCTAAGGTTTGCTGAGTACTTTACATCTCAGGCATTGTTCTCAGGCCTTCACTCATAATATTTCATTAAATCATCCACCATCCTTAGGAAGTGGGTTCCCTATAATGCCCACCTTACAGAAGAGGCAACTGGGGCAAAAAGAGTATAAGTTAGCATAGACAGTTTTCATACCTAACAACTAGGGGAGTAACAATTTGAACCTCAGCAACCAATTGCTATCTAGTGGACTCCCATGCAAAATTTGCAAGCAGCTTTGCAGTGAATACCAACAAATATTTATTGTGTGACTCCAAAGATGCTTTACACCTTTTCCTAGTTGGTAAACGGCAGAGCAGAATTCTTGTAGGCTGCATAATGCACACCCCACCCCAAAGATGCCTGCATCTTAATCCTCAGAACCTGTGAATAGTTATCTCATGTGGAAGAAGCGATCTTGTATATGTGATTAAGGGTCTTGAGATGGGGAAATTATCCTGGGATTGCTTGGATGGGCTCTAAATGTAATCACAAGGGTCCTTATAAGAGAGAGGCAAGAGAGTCAATGATGAAGAAGGTGGTGATGTGACGATGAAAGGAGAGAGTAGATGAATATGATCAGGAGCCGAGAAATGCCAGCAGCCTCTAGATGCAGAAGAGGCAACAAGGGCCTCTGTGGTGCTTCCAGAAGGAACCAGTCCTGCCAAGATCTTGACTTTAGCCCCTTAAGATGCATTTTGAACTTCAAGCCTCCAGAACTCTAAGAGAAATAAATTTATTTTAAGCAACAAAGTTTGTGGTAATTTGTTACATCAAAAGGAAACTAATATGCCTAGATTTTGGGAGACTGGCAATCCAGCGAATTTTTTTTTTCCAGGATACCAATCAGATAGGAATTTACCTTGACCCCATCTCTCAGGGTACCTCTCAGTCCCAAGCAAACTGGGATGGCTGGTCATTTTATTTCTAAGTAAAAACATCATACATAAAAAGGAGAAAGAGTTCCTTTAAGCATGAGAAAAGGGACCATTGTTTGGGATTTAGAAGCTAATTCAATTCCATGATAGCAAAATGACTTGCTGGGATTGAGAGAATGGGTGGGTTAGAAATAGAACTAATTGCACACTTCACAGAATAACACATTTATCATGGTTCACGTAGAATAGTGTAAGACATCAACTGCATTTAACTAACTTCAACTACTAAAACCATGGTGGCTATGTAATTATAAAACTTGACATTAAGATGGCCAAGGAAATGCATTCCATCCTCCACTACCTCACTACCACCAAGAATATCACTAGGTACCCAAGAACATAAAATCAGAACAGTCTGATATACAAACCACTATCTCCAAGACATACTAGATGAGTGATAGGGCATAAGTTTGGGCTCAGGAAAGTCCTGCCTGATACTTTAATTCACATTCAAAAATGGAATGTGTAGCAGAATCCTTTAAATATATTCAACCATTACCATTTCTCTTAGTCTGACAACCAAAGTGTATTAGAGTTCTCTGGAGAAACAGAATCAACAGGGAACACTTGCAAATATAAAATTTATAAAAGTGTCTCATGTGACCACAGGAACGCAGAGTCCAAAATCGACAGGGCAGGCTGTAAAGCCGACGACTCCAATGGATGGTCTGGATGAATTCCACAGGAGAGGTTTGCTAGCCGAAGCAGGAATGGAACCTGTCTCCTCTGAGTCCTCCTTAAAAGGCTTCCCGTGATTAGATTAAGCATCACTCATTGTAGAAGACACTCCCCTTTGGCTGATTACAAATGGAATCAGCTGTGGATGCAGCCGACGTCATCATGACCTAATCCTATGAAATGTCCTCATTGCAACAGACAGGCCAGCACTTGCCCAATCAGATAAACAGGTACCATAACTTGGCCAAGTTGACACATGTCTCTAACCATGACACAAAGAAATAAAATGCTACTAATAGATACAGGTATAATAATCCCTCATCACATCAAGCTGAATGGTGAATTCACATTACCACATTGCACTAAGAAAACAATTTATCATTTGTATAGCTGTTTGTAAATTTCTTTAACATTTCTCTGCTATGCAGCAATCTACGCTGACATGGTTCAGTGATATTTCCTTCTCTCCTTTCTAGGTTTCTCATCTATTTAAGCCACACATATTTAGTCTCTCTCGCTGCTAGTGGGTACAAATAAGTCTTTCACTCAGTATATTTCTTTGCACATTTTTTGCAATTCATATTTGTTTTCTCAATTTTAAAACAAACACCCATCATACCAAAAGGGAGCAACATATGAGAATTCAAAGGGAAAAAAAATGTTTCCTTTTCAACCACCCCAAGTTATGCTAATCTCAATATGGCATGTATTGTAAGCACATACAAACTAATTCATGCTTGTGTGGGTATGATACCCTTACATACTTTTTAGTTATTTGTTTTTCTCTTTTATTTTTCCCACATAACATCACATCACATCTTTCATTTTAGCACATAAAAGGTTGTCTTTCATTTTATACATAGAGATCTGTCTTGTTATTTTTAATGACTGCTACAGATGTAACATGATTTTTTTTCTACTGTTCGCTTATTGATTAACACCTTGTGTATTTCCAATTTATTGTTAGCTCAATAAATCCTCCATAGAGCCTATGATGTGAATTATGCCATTGTTAGTCCTCAGTGGATAGACAAATACTGTGTCTCCAGCATTAACTAGAGACATTGATAGAATCAGATGTTTTTACCTCATTTGGCTTCTCAGTGTTCTGGTTCTAAGTCTTTACAATTTAATTTTATTTATTTCCCAGAAATCCAAGTAGTTCATATCCAAAAGATAAAACTAAAAGGAGAAGGTTAATGCCTGTTGACAACTGATTAAATGAATACAACTCATGCACCAAAATTTAAAGTCAATTTCCTCTCCCCTTTTTCTCCCCTAACCCAAATTACATTTACTTAACCTCAAATCTTTACATAGAAAGATCAGGGAGTGTTAACATTTGAAATCTAAAATATTGTACATGGACAAATTTGGGAAAATAGCTGCTCTTTTTAAAACTGAAACTATTTTGCAAGTCTGCTTTTACTACTCGCTGGTTGAACAATTAAAAATTTTTAAACTTTGGAAAAGAGATGAATGCTTAAGACAACAAACTTACAAATACTCCCAAAATGACAATAAAAGACCAGTGTGTGATTAGATAACCAGCTGTGGAAGAGTGTTTATTACAATAGAGGCTGCTTCTCTCTCGAATTGGCCTTTTCCTTGAGGCTTTTACAATGCCCAGATCTCACATTTGGTAATAAATGTATATGATGCCTGCCTGCAGAGCACACATATAAAATGCCAAAGTGCATGAAATAGTGCAGAGTTATTCAGTATTTGAAAGGTTATTGTTTTCTTGGTAAACATACTTAAGCATACTTAAAATTAAACATTAAAATTAAACATACTTAAAATTCATGAATTTTAGCAGTAGTAGCTTAAGTCTGCTGCTATCTGTCTGCTAGAGGTTTATCTGTTTAAAGAAAAATCTTGCAACAATGTGAAAACATTCAAGGTACTAATACAAAATTATAAATGCTGTACAATACAGTCCTCCACTCATGCTATGCATATAATGAGCACTGAATTTTTCTTTGCCACTATCTTGTTCTGCAGGTGTTTTTGTTTATGCAAACATGTTCCTGAAGCCTAACCACAAATAGCAGAAGTCAAATACTAATTTTTCGTTTGGGGTTTGGATATTTCTTTGTAATTTCGTTTCCCTTTTGAAGTCTTGGCACTTATAGAATATGTATTCATTTACTATCCCGTGTACCTAATTTAAAACAGTCCCTGGTGAAGAGCAGGTATTCAAAAAATACTTGCCTATTAAAACTCTGAGGCCAGTACTATTTGAGATGCACAGATGATGTATTAAAGAACATTTGACTAGTTCTTTCTGTGTCTTGAATCAGTAGCATGATTTGGAACAAGACACCATATATCACTAATCCTTAATTACATCTATCACCATATATCACTAACCCTTAATTGCATCTATCATTTGTAAAAATGCATGAACATATCACCATGTTTTGCTGTGTGTGCACCTGAATGAGAGAGTTTGGTGTGGAGAGGGAAGTCTGGAATATCTCTAAATTTCCTTCTGGCTCCAAAATACTTAAGTATTTAAAAGATAATATCCCTAGACTCTGTCATCTATGGACAATTGATCTTTGATAAGGCAATGAAGTCAACTCACCTGGGACAGAACAGTTTCTTCAATAAATGATGCCTAGAGAACTGGATATCCACATGCAAAGAATGAAAGAGGATCCATATTTCACACCCAATACAAAAATTAACTCAAAATGGATCAAAGACCTAAATGTTAGATCTAGGATCATAAAACTTTTAGAAGAAAATGCAGGGAAATATCTTATCAATCTTGTAATAGGAGGCAGTTTCCTAGACCATATACCCAAAGCACGAGCACTGAAGAAATAAATAAATAAATGGGAACTCCTCAAAATTAAACACTTTTGTGCATCAAAGATCTTCGTCAAGAAAGTAAAAAGACAGCTTACATAATGGGAGACAATATTTGGAAACAACATATCAAATAAAGGTCTAGTATCCAGAATCTATAAAGAGATTATTAAACTCAACAACAAAAAAGACAGACAACCCAATTACAAAATGGGCAAAAGACATGAACAGACACTTTTCAGAAGAGGAAATACAAATGGCCAAAAGGCACATGAAAAGATGCTCAACTTCCTTGGCTATTAGGGAAATGCAAATCAAAACCACACACAATGAGATATCATATCACACCTACCAGAATGGCCATTATCAATAAAACAGAAAACAACAAGTGCTGGAGAGGATATGGAGAAAGAGGCACACTTATTCACTGTTGGTGGGAATGTCAGATGGTACAACCACTGTGGAAGGCAGTGTAGTGGTTCCTCAGAAAGCTAAGTGTACAATTGCCATATGATCCAACAATACCATTGCTGGGTATCTACTCAGAAGATATGAGGGTAAGAACACAAAAAGACATTTGCACCTCAATGTTTATAGCAGCATTATTTACAATTGCCAAGAGATGGAAACAGCCAAAATGTCCATCAGCAGATGAGTGGCTAAGCAAGCTGTGGTATATACATATGATGGAATATTATGCAGCTGTAGGACAGAACAAAGTCACGAAGTATGTAACAACATGGATGGACCTTAAGGACATTATGCAGAATGAGATTAGCCAGAAACAAAAGGACAAATACTGTATGGTCTCACTGATATGAACTGACATTAGTGAATGAACTTAGAGAATTTCAGTTGATAACAGTCCATCTACCATTGAAATACGGTAGATATTGGGTAATTAGAGCTGAAGGGATACAGACTGTGCAACAGGACTGATTGTAAAAATTCAGAAATGAATAGCACAATACTACCTAACTGTAGTACAATAATGTTAGAACACTGAATGAAGCTGAATATGAGAATGATAGAGGGAGGAGGCCTGGGGACACAAATAAAATAAGAAGGAAAGATAGACAACAAAGACTGAGATGGTATAATCTAGGAAAGCCTACAGTGTATAATGATAGTGACTAAATGTGCAAATTTAAAAATGTTTTCTGCATGAGGACGAACAAAGGAATGCCAATAATGCAGGGTGTTGAAAATAGACGCTAATTAATATTTTAAAACTTTAACGCATGAGCGAGACAAGCAAAAATGTTTATTTGGTACAAAATTTATATTTTGACTAGTGCATTTCCTAATATAACTTATATGGACAGCTTAATCAAACACCATATTACTTGTAACCTTGCATAGGGCATGAGATTTTGTAGGTTTGTCCAGAGTGATGCCCAGATAAATCCCAGAGTGATCTGAACCATGAATAGGGAAGTATTTGCAGAGTCCACTAGGGGGAATGGTGAGAAAGGGGGAAAATTCAACTTCCTCAAGTGGAGAATTCTTGACATTCTCACAGGCAGTGGGGACAGCCAAAGCAATAGGCCAAACCTCCAATCTTGGGGGTTGTTCATATGAAACTTAATCCCACAAAGGACAGGCTAAGCCTACTAAAAATTAGGCCTAAGAGTCGCCCTCAAGAGAACCTCTTCTGTTGCTCAAATGTCGCCTCTCTCTCTCAGCCTACATAGCAAGCAAACTCATTGCCCTCCCCCTCTCTATGTGGGACATGACTCCCAGAAACATGACACCTTCCTGGCAACTTGGGACAGAAATCTTAGAATAAGTTGGGACTCAGCATCAAGGGACTGAGAAAATCTTCTTGACCAAAAGGAGGAAGAGTGAAATGAGACCAAATAAAGTGTCAGTGGCTAAGAGATTCCAAACAGAGTCAAGAGGTTATCCTGGAGGTTATTCTTACATATTAAATAGATATCACCTTGTTAGTCAAGATGTAATGGAGAGGCGGGAGGGAACTGCCTGAAAATGTGGAGCTGTGCTCCAGTGGCCATGTTTCTTGAAGATAATTGTATGATGATATGGCAGTCGCAGTGGGACGGTGTGGTTGTGAGAGCCTTGTGTCTGATGCTCCTTTTGTCTACCTTATTGATGGACAAGTAAAACATATGGATTAAAAATGAATAAATAATAGGGGGAACAAATGTTAAAATAAATTTAGTAGATTGAAATGCTGGTGATCGGTGAAGGGGAGGGGTAAGGGGTATGGTATGTATGAATTTTTTTCTGTTTTCTTTTTATTGCTTTTTCTGAATTGATGCAGATGTTCTAAGAAATGATCATGATGATGAATATACAACTATGTGATGATAGTGTGAGTTATTGATTATATAACAAGAACAGAATGATCATATGATAAGAATGTTTGTGTTTGTATGTGGTTATGTATCATAAATAAAAAATAAATTAATTTTAAAAAAAGAAAGGGAGGGGTAAGGGGTATGGTATATATGAATTATTTTTCTGTTGTCTTTTTATCTCTTTTTCTGAATTGATGCAAATATTCTAAGAAATGATCATGATGATAAATATGCAACTATGTGATGATATTGTGAATTACTAATTATATGTAGAATGGGATGATCATATGTTAAGAATGTTTGTGTTTCTTTGTTGTCATTTTTTTTTTAATTTTAAATTAATAAAAAAATTTTTAAAAAGATAATATCCCAGTTTTGGAGGAACTGATAACACTATAAATTGTTTTTTTATAACAACTCATCTAGGAAAAAACACGGCCCTTTTTATACTTAAAAGGCCTTAAATAAAATATCTAAGGACCCCCAAAATTCAAAATTAAACAAATTCACACATATCTCAATTACATAATTGTGTGCCCAATTATAAAAGTTTGCTGATTATGCTCGTGTATCAAACTATTTGCTCCTAAATTTCTCAGAATTTAAAGAATTAACTATATTTTATTTGTCCTGAATATATGCAGTAGTCTCATGCATGCACCTGTGTACAGGAAAAACCACAAGGAATACTAAGGATTGGCCATCAGGGTCAAACTAACTTGAATTTTCAATTTTGGCTCAGTTTCTCGCCAACTAGGTGAGGACCAAGGGATCACTTGACTGAGCCTCAGTTCCCTCACCTGTAAAATGTGGTTTCCTCCAGCTACCACATGGCGCTGTGCTAGATTAGGGAACAGCTACCTGATTAGGTGTTAGCAGTGTAGCATCTGCTGCCCCAATAATACAATACTGCTATTCAATTTAAGGAACCATGTTTCTGTCTCCTCTGTCTCTTCCTTGATATCTATCAATACCTATCTATCCATCTACCAAACTTACATTTTCCCTAAGACTAAAAAAATAAAAATAAATAAAATACAAAATGAAAATAAATCTTCCCTAAGACTGTCTTTTCCCCAGCACATTAAGATCATAAATAACCATAATGATATGGTTGCATAAATTAGGGATGGCAAATGCCTGAACATATGCCCATGCCTTTCAGGTCTCTTCACATGTTAGAAATACATTTGATCGTGTCAGTCTTAATTGCTGAGACCACAGAAGGCTCTAAATCCTTCTCATTATAGCACTCCTGGTAGACTATTAATCTATTGAACTAGTTCTTAAAATGAAATTCATGTTCCAGTCTGGGCATCTGTGTACACTAACTATATATGAGTTTTAAGAGTACTATCAACCTTGGAGATCAGTTCTGGGTGTACAGAAGAATTTTAGAACACTGAGAAACAAGAAAGTCATTTGAGAAAATGCCTTCTTATCCCAGCCTGACTTTGCTTACGTACTTTAAGAAGGGAAGGGGAATAAAGCTTTCTGTCCAGCTTCTGTAGTTTACATTCAAATTGGCATAAACAAACAAGTGATAATCATATGAAAAATTTTTGTAAGTTTTGTTTTACGGAAGAGCAAGTGTTCAGTTTACTCATAATATTTATTCTTGGTGAAAAACAGTACTTATTTAATATTATAAGTCCTAGTTTCATTTTTCAGTTAAAACATTGCCTTTCTAGAGGTTTATTCTATTTTAATATTTTTTTAAGCATTGGGAATACAAGCGTGCATAAATCCAGACAAAAGCCCCTGCCCTCCCAGAGCTTACAGTCAATTATGACCAACTAGTCGTTTCTTCAGATGAACCATCCATTGTGACGATGGGCGAGTGCCTTAAGTTCAGGAAGCTGCACGCTCTCCTGCTAAACTGATGTCACGGTCAATTTTACTGAACAGCATTTTGGATGAAAATGTTTTCACTTAAGGAACTAAAATTATAGGGCAAACCCTTGCTTAATGAATATCTAGATTTTGTTTTATAAATTGCACCCTAAAAGTAGATAGTCATTTCCTGATTCTTTAACATGTTTTTTTCTCAGTAACGAGGAGAAGCATGTGCCATAGTGCCATCCATTTGGCATTTAAATGTGAAGAGAAGACATGTGAGACACAGACAAAAACACTCTTCAGCAACCCCACAGTCATGCCCCTCAGCTGCTTCTCCTCTAAAATGTCTGTGCACTGAATCTCACAGGACCTCAAAATCTGAGTCAGATGGAAATCAATGTATTGTCCACTTCTACCTTATAGCATGATTTGGGGTAGGGGAAAATGAAGAGCAGTTGTGAGGGATGGTTGGAATACATGTGGGAAAATAAATTTAAGTCAAATGTTAAAGCGTGTTGCAAAATGTATGTAGCCAGAACAACAGCCCCTAGGCCTAATGGACCCTAGGGGCTGCCTCACTGGTGGTGGCCACGGAGATGGGGGGGGGGGGTGTCAGCCCTGCCTGCTGTTTGCCTGCTGTAACTCATCTAAACATTAATATGCAAATTATCATTTTCTACCTATCAAAGCACTTCCAAAAGGATTCTGTCATTTTATCTTCCATTTTCTCCCTAAACTTATTGTTTCTGGGTGTCAGGACAGAGAAATGTAATGCTTGAATGACTCTGGACAAATTACTTAAAAACCTAGAGCAAGATTTCAGTTAGGTGCTAATAAACTTGGAATTTTACTTCACTAAATTTGGCTTGGTTTAGTAGTCAGGTTTAAAGAGAATATTATTGCTAGACCTAGTGACTGACAGGATAGGTTATAATCAACCAGAGAAAATTCTACCCCTGATTATTTATTATATAATCAGCACAACATAAACTACAGCAAGATACAATCATGTCTCCTAATAAGGGTATGCTTAATGAGCTATGCATTTATTCAATGTACTCTTGGCTGTAAAAAAGATCTGCAGAAATAGTGTCAATAACAATTGCTAATAATTTTAATCAGCTCTTTTGAATGGATCTTTTTTCTAACTTGGTGCTTTTTATTTTCTCAACTCATTCATGTGAAGTTGTTTACACTAATGTGATGGTGGGTCTTGTCTGATTGGAATGAAGAAAAGTTAATTGAGGTTATCATATATAATAGCTTTAAGTATTATCAGGATTCATTTTTCAAGGTGGCTTCCATGATTCTCATTTCAATGGGAAGACTTTTACTAAGAGAAAAGCACTTTATTTTTATTTGGAACCAAAAATCTCTCCCTTGCTTACTTTGGCTTTTCCTATTGTATTTGTACCTGAAATGTCCAAAATACCCCAACCTATTACATATGTACTGTCTTTTCAGAAAATTTTCTAGGTTCTTAATTTACCAAAGAAACTGCTGAAGTCCTGCTGGGCATATAATGTCAATTGTAACTTTTGCCATTATTAAGTCTATCTAAAATATCTTCACACATTTATCTTTTTAAATATCTTAGAATAATACTAAGAAAAAAATTCTGCTTATTCAAAATATTGACCGATACCTACACATCTACATAAGTCCCCATTAGATGGCAATTAGCTATTTTTAATTGCAACTATGGGATAGAAATATGGTAATTTAAGTGCGCTTTTTCTTAAAAGACAGACTCGAAAATGTATATGTCATGCATGAAGGATTACAAAATGAAAAATCAAGAATAGGAAGATATCTTTTCCTAGTTTCTCAGGACTGTTTTAATTTTAGTTTAAAATGGGATGTTTTATTTTCCTAGGTATTCTTACTCTGTTCTCTTCATAATCATTGTTTTCCGTTTAATATAATTCACTATCTATGGTTCTAAAGAACTACTTACTTTCCTTCGCATAGCCACTGTACATATTAAATTGGGGGAAATGTCAAAGAATTTCAGGCATGCCTGCCACTGGTTCTTCCTAAAATTTATAATGAGAACGAATAAAAGCTGCTACTCTAAATATTTGCATTTTGCTAGCTTTTAATATTAATTTTCTGATTCGGAATACATTTAAAGGATTCAGAGAAAAATGATGTAAACTATATACATAGAGAAGACTGGCTCCTGCCCCATCACCCCCATTCATCCCACTTCCAGTCCTCCATTTCTCCCTTGGTGAAAGGTTCCTAAACACAGCACTGCTGATTTGGGCGATGATTCTTTGTTGTGGTGGAGGGTGAAGTGGGAAGGAGCTGCTGACCCCTGCATTGAAGGATGTTTATTAACACCCTGGTCTCTACCCAGTAAATAATAGTAGCACACCCCATCAGGGGTTGTTTTTAATCTGTCAATTTTTTCTCTCTGTATTTTATATATATATATATGCTTATGTTGATTTAAATCACACATTCATAGATACCATAACTTCGATTTGAGGCATACCAAACAGTGCTTTTAGAAAAAAACTCGATTGAAATGCCCATCTATTGGTAATATCAATAAGAATCAATGTACACACTGTTGAAATCTAGCAGAAGCCACTGGGCTTTGCTTTGACTACTTCCTGTTGCTATGCTGGGCACTATCCTCAGGTTGATCCTCAGGATATCAGTTGCTAGTGGTTTCTTTGCTGAAAAGGCAAAGGGAACTGTGCTAGTTTGGAAGTGTTGTATATTCCAGAAAAGTCACGTCCTTTTATTCTGATTCAATATTGTAGTGTGGAAATCCTTTTGATTAGATTATCTCCATGAAGATGTGGCCTTTTGGGTGGGATGGAGATGTAAATCTGCACTCAAGGTGGGTCATGATTAGTTGACTGGAGTCTTTCAAAGGGGAAACATTTGGGAGAAAGTTCAGAAACAACAGAAGCAACAGAGCTGATAGAGCCAATAGGAGACCCAGGCATTTGGAGATGCAGATAGAAAATGCCCCAGGGTCGCCTTTGAAACCAGAAGCCAAAGGATTTGCAGACACCAGCCATGGGCCTTCCCAGCTGACAGATGGGTCCCAGACCCACCAGCCTTTCTTGAATCAAGGTATCTTTCTCTGGATGTCCTAGTTTGGTCATTTGTATGAGACCTTAGAGCTGCAAACCTTTTAATAACTTGTAACTTACTAAATGCTCTTTTCAAGAGCTATTCCATTTCTGTTATATTGCATTCTGGCAGCAGTAACAAACCAAAACAGAAACTTAGAAGGACAAGGATGTAAGTAAATGGTAAAAACTTTTTAAAAATCATGAGGAAAAGCATATACAAAGCTTTTATTTAATATATGTGCAATATTTTAAAATATAGAGCAAGAAAGTGGTGCTATACCTTTTTTTAAACACGGAAATAAAGTTTTTTGTTTTTTTTTTT
>PVIY010047651.1:0-17727 GCA_004026745.1 Myrmecophaga tridactyla | reverse complement strand
ATAGTATCCTGTTATTACCTCCTTTATTTCTGTGGGGTCAGTGGTTATGTCTCCTCTTCCATTTCTGATCTTATTTATTTGCATCCTCTCTCTTCTTCTTTTTGTCAATCTTGCTAAGGGCCCATCAATCTTATTGATTTTCTCATAGAACCAGCTTCTGGTTTTATTGATTTTCTCAATTGTTTTCATGTTCTCAATTACATTTATTTCTGCTCTAATCTTTGTTATTTCTTTCCTTTTGCTTTTCTTTGGGGTTAGTTTGCTGTTCTTTCTCCAGTTCTTCCAAGTGTACAGTTAATTTCTGAATTTTTCTCCTTTCTTCTTTTTTGATATAGTCATTTAGGGCAATAAATTTCCCTCTTAGCACTGCCTTTGCTGCATCCGATAAGTTTTGCTATGTTGTGTTTTCATTTTCATTTGCCTCAAGATATTTACTGATTTCTCTTGTAATTTATTCCTTGACCCACTGGTTGTTTAAGAGTGTGTTGTTGAGCCTCCACATATTTGTGAATTTTCTGGTGCTCAGCCTATTATTGATTTCCAACTTCATTCCTTTATGATCAGAGAAAGTGTTTTGTATGATTTCAATCTTTTTAAATTTGTTGAGACTTGCTTTGTGACCCAGCATATGGTCTATCTTTGAGAATGATCCATGAGCATTTGAGAAAAATGTGTATCCTGCTGTTGTGGGGTGTAATGTCCTATAAATGTTTGTTAAGTCTAGCTCATTTATTGTAATATTCAAATTCTCTGTTTCTTTATTGATCCTCTGTCTAGATGTTCTGTCCATTGATGAGAGTGGAGAATTGAAGTCTCCAACTATTATGGTAGATGTGTCTATTTCCCTTTTCAGTGTTTGCCTCATGTATTTTGGGGCATTCTGGTTCGGTGCATAAATATTTATGATTGTTATGTCTTCATGTTGAATTGTTCCTTTTATTAGTACATAGTATCCTTCTTTGTCTCTTTTAACTGCTTTACATTTGAAGTCTAATTTGTTGGATATTAGTATAGCTACTCCTGCTCTTTTCTGGTTGTTATTTGCATGAAATATCTTTATATCTTTTCCCAACCTTTCACTTTCAACCTATGTTTATCTTTGGGTCTAAGATGTGTTTCCTGTAGACAGCATATAGAAGGATCCTGTTTTTTAAACCATTCTGCCAGTCTATGTCTTTTGATTGGGGAGTTCAATTCATTAACGTTTAGTGTTATTACTGTATGGGTAGTACTTTCTTCTACCATTTTGCCTTTTGGATTTTATATGTCATATCTAATTTTCCTTCTTTCTACACTCTTCTCTACACCTCTTTCTTTTGTGTTTTCATATCTGTCTCTGGTGCTCCCTTTAGTATTTCTTGCAGAGCTGGTCTCTTGGTCACAAATTCTCTCAGTGATTTTTTGTCTGAAAATGTTTTAATTTCTCCCTCATTTTTGAAGGACAATTTTGCTGGGTATAGAATTCTTGATTGGCAGTTTTTCTCTTTTAGTAATTTAAATATATCATCCCACTGTCTTCTTGCCTCCATGGTTTCTGCTGAGAAATCTACACATAGTTTTATTGGGTTTCCCTTGTATGTGATGGATTGCTTTTCTCTTGCTACTTTCAAGATCCTCTCTTTCTCTTTGACCTCTGACATTCTGAATAGTAAGTGTCTTGGAGAATGTCTATTTGGATCTATTCTCTTTGGGGTATGCTGTATTTCTTGGATCTGTAATTTTAGGTCTTTCATAAGAGTTGGGAAATTTTCAGTGATAATTTCCTCCATTAGTTTTTCTCCTCCTTTTCCCTTCTCTTCTCCTTCTGGGACACCCACAGCACGTATATTTGTGTGCTTCATATTATCATTCAATTCCCTGAGTCCCTGCTCATATTTTTCCATTTTTTACCCAATAGTTTGTTTCTTGTCAGATTTCAGATGTTCCATCCTCCAGTTCACTAATCCTAACCTCTGTCTCTTGAAATCTACCATCGTAGGTTTCCATTGCTTTTTTCATCTCTTCTACTGTACCTTTCATTCCCATAAGTTCTGTGATTTGTTTTTTCAGACTTTCCATTTCTTCTTTTTGTTCATTCCTTGCCTTCTTCATATCCTCCCTCAATTTATTCATTTGGTTTTTGATGAGGTTTTCCTTGTCTGTTTGTATATTCTGAATTAATTGTTTCAGTTCCTGTATCTCATTTGAGCTATTGGTTTCTTCCTTTGACTGGGCCATATCTTCAATTCTCGTGGTGTGATTTGTTATTTTTTGCTGGCATCTAGACATTTAATTTCCTTAATTAGTTTATTCTGGAAATTGCTTTCACTTCTCTTACCTACGGTTTTCTTGCTAGATGAATTTGTTGTCTATCTGTTCTTTGACCTTCAGTTCAGCTTTTTCTGGACCTCTAGCTTAGGTTTTGTTTAACAGAGAATAATTTTTCAGTTCTTGTTTTCTTGTTTCTTGCCCTGCTTGTGTGGTACCTTTTCCCTCCCCACCCTTAGGAGGGTCTATGTAGGTATTATAGACTCCAGCCAAGTTTTCCCCAACTAAACTGGCCTCCTATCAGGGGGAAGGAGTCACCTGCGTCAGTTTTCCCTGAGGGTGAGACCCAGCAGGTTAAAAGACTTTCCTGTGAAGTCTCTGGGCTCTGTTTTTCTTATCCTGCCCAGTATGTGGCACTTATCTGCCTGCGGGTCCCACCAGCAAAAGATGTTGCGGCACCTTTAACTTTGACAGACTCTCCCTGCTGGGGGCATGGTGGAGACAGAGGAGAGGTTGTAGGCTGGTTTTAATGGCTTCAAATTGCCAAGCCCTGGGGTCAGAATTCCTTGAGGGAGGGATTCCACCTGAGTTGGGCTTCACCACTCCCCTGGGGAAGGCACAGGTGGGAGACAGCCCTGAAAGCAGTCCGTTTCTGCCTATGCCTGGGGCAGCTGCAGCTTGAGAAGTCCTGCCGCTGAATCCAGAGGCAGCCAAGCCTCCATAGAATCAGCCACAAAAACCTCCGTTTCCTCCCCTTTCCTCTTTTTCTGTGAGCGCAATGAGCAACCTCTGTCTTGAGCACGTTCACCTGAGCTGGGGGCCTATTTTTAGTAGTCAGAATTTGTTAATTAATTCCACAATAGGCATTTAATTGTGCTCAGCCCCTGCTGCTGGTAAATTTCCTTTCCTTTCCTCTCTGGGAAGCAGCCTGTGGGGGAGAGGCACTGGCCGCCGCAGCTTGGGGAACTCATGGTTCTGGGGGGGCTCGCAGCTGGTCCAGCTGGTCCAGACTGGGGTACACTGTTTGTCCGGTCACTGATGTGGCCCCAGTAGCTGTTCTGTACTGTTTCTGGTTATTTAGTAGTTGTTCTGGAGGACGAACTAAAACGTGCACATTGCTAAACTGCCATCTTGCCTAAGCCGGGCACATTAGGTTTTCCTGTTCTCTGTTCTCATCACAGTCTTCACAGGGCTCAAATCCTGAGCCACACAGGCCAGCAGCTCCCTTAGCTGCAGTCCACACAGCTCTGGCAAAGGAGAGAGAGTGGATCTCTAACTTTTTTTTATTGTATAGTAGAACATATATACAAAGCAAAGAAATAAAAAAGCACTAGTTTTCAAAGCACTCTTCAACAAGTGGTTACAGGACAGATCCCAGAGTTTGTCATGGGCTACCATACCATCCTCTCAGACTTTTTTCTTTCTAAATGCTCCAGAATACAGGAGGCTAGAATGCTTAAATATTTTTTATCCCCACGATTGACATTTTTCCTTCTTTTTTATGAAAAATAATATATATACAAAAAAGCAATAAATTTCCAAGCACAGCACCACAATAAGTTGTAGAACATATTTCAGAGTTTGACATGGGTTACAATTCCACAATTTTAGGTTTTTACTTCTAGCTGCTCTAAGATACTGAAGACTAAAAGAGATATCCATTTAATGATTCAGAACTCATATTCACTTGTTAAATCCTATCTTCACTGTATAACTTCACCATCACCTTTGATCTTTCCATCCCTCTCTTTAGGGGTGTTTAGGCTATGACCATTGTAAATTTTTCATATTGGAAGGGCCTGTCACTAATATGGGGAAGGGAGATGGAACTATCTGATATTCTGGAGATGCTGGGCTAGGTTTCAGGACTTATCTGGACCAGGGACCCATCTGGAGGTTGTAGGTTTCTGGAAAGTTACTCTAGTGCATGGGACCCTTGTGGAAGAGCAAGGACAAGAGTCATGGATGGTGGAGGGAGAGAACCCATATTGGAGCTATCCAGAAGTTGTCTACTTACTTGATAATGAGCTAGAGAGAAAATGGCAAAGCACAGATAATTTTTTGAACCCATATGTGTTCACTTTCAAAGAAACACTAACTAAGGAGAAAGTTCAAAATTACAATTTGAATATAAACCTTATTTCGCCAAGAAAAAAACAACATGAATGTGAATCAAATGGAAAGAGTTTAGAAGCTAATTTAGACTTATTCAGTTATAATAGAAGTTATACTAATGAAAATTCTTATGAATGCAGTAAGTGCAGGAAAGCCTTCAAAAAGAAATGCTATCTAATTAGACATAAAAAAACAACTGAAGATCACTTTTGTCTTAGTGACTGGACATCCCACTGAGATTAGGTTCCTCAAGTTCCCCAGCCTCACATCACAACAGAGTTGCCTCTGAGGACAATCATGCAAATACCACTTGTCCACGGTGAAGTCCACAGCCACATTCAGGTATGTCACTGATCCCTTTCTCCTCAAATGTTTGGGACATGTCCAAAATCCTTCATAATCCCTGGATTTAGCACCACCAGTGAAGCCTTACTTTCATTTCCTGTGGCCCTAGGTTAGCCTTTTAAGCAGAGCTGCCGGACCCACGACGGACAGGAATGTGCAAGAGGGACCCTCGGCTTCAATTAATCCTCCCTAAAATTATACTTCCTTCCCATGAACCAACAAGCTGATATTTGCACTTCAGGTATCCCCCAAGCACTGTAGGGTCTCCGGCCACACCCATAGAATGGAGAACACCTCTTCATCCCCAGATGGCTTTTTCTTTGAGCTTCAACAAAGACTGTTCTTTATTTCCCTGTAGTATTTAGGCATGGAGAGAAGTGTTTGCCAAAGTGTAAACTCCCCCCATGGCTAGCTAAAGGGAAATCAAGGACTATGCAATTGTCCATGACAACTATTGGCTAATGAACTTAAATATAAACTGGTGTGTTGGGCTTCTAGAGTAGAAAGCATGTGATTTTAGATGTCTGCTAGGGCCAGAGACAAATTTTGGACCACCTTTTCCAATTGTATCACCCCCACTCTCAGAATTACCTCATTTTGGAGATCTCTAGATGTCTTTAGAAAAGCATAGCCCACAGGAAGGGTGGGAATTGTAAGTTTATATGAATGTCTGTAGCAATTACCCTGAATACAGAAGATAAATTAGTGTGTTGCAGGCAGGGGTAAGCCTGTTTACATAAGCAGCAGTAAGTATCCAAATGGAGAGTACATAGCCTGTATTAAGAACATAAGTATCATTTTTCACAGCAGGGAAGAGCCAATTTATATAATCTCAAGATAGGAAGATTCCTCCAGTGGAGTAAAAGCCAGAATGGCAAAACAAGCTAGAGTATCTCTGAAGAGAACAGACTGGTTATTATAACCAGGCATAGCCTTCAAATTAGCTACCATTCCTGATGGGCTAGGTTTTGCTGATACAGTTGCAGACACATCATTTTTCAGGTCGAGGCCCTTTTACAAGACTGAGGTTTGTGATTAATTTGTGAGGAAAACTTAAGTACCAGAAAGAACCCACAAAAAGGAAAGCTACCTTCTCAGATATTTAAAAGAACAGCTATTTAATTTTTGTCAGAATTTTGGTGGCTGTTTGGGAGCAGATACAGCAATCAATTAAATTCAGAGCAGTAGTCATGGTCTGAGAAAACATCCAAGAGAGTTTTGTTTTTTCTTAAGTGACCAGGGAAGACACAGGAGGTCAAAAGTATCAGCGTGAAAATAAAAGAGATGACAGTGAAGGATCTTCTTAGTTGGTTACTAGAGATTGTCAAGGTACAAAAACAATCAAGAAGAATAAAGGAGTCAAACAAAAAAGGGTGCTGAAGAATCAGAAAATCAATATTTTTTAACTTTTTTTATTGTGGAATATAACATATATGCAAAAAAAAAGCAGTACATTTCAAAGTACACTGCAATAATTAGTTATAGAACAGATTTCAGAGTTTGGTAGTTCCACAATTTTAGGTTTTTCTTTCTAGCTGTTCCAAGACACTGCAGTCTAAAATAAATATAATGATTCAGCAGTCATACTCATTTGCTAAATCCCATCTTCTCTGTTATAACACCTCCCAATCTTTAGGGTTTTGCTCATTCTAAATTTTTCATGTTGAAAAGGGGTGTTGACAATATAGATGGGGGATGGAACTAGTTGATGTTCTGGAGAGGCTGGCCCCTCTGGGTTTCAGGACTTATCTGGCCTAGGAACCCATCTGGAGGTTGGAGGTTTCTGGAAAGTAATCTTAGTAAGTGAAACTTTTGTAGAATCTCAGATAGAGCCCTGGGTGTTCTTTAGGATTAACAGGAATGGTTTGGGGGTTGGCAAACCATGGTAACTAGCAATATCTCAATAAATCTTGCATAAGCTTAGCCTCCAGAGTAGCCTCTTGACTCTATTTGAACTCTTTTAGCCACTGATACCTTATTTTGTTATAGTTCTTTTCCCCCTTTTGGTCAGGATGGCATTGTCAAGCCCATGGTGCTAGGGCCAGGCTCATCCCTGGGTGTCATGTCTCATGTTGTCAGGGAGATTTTTACCCCTGCAGGTCATGTCCCATGTAAGGGAGAGAGTAAAAATTTTCCTTGCAGAGTTAGAGAGTGAGAGGCCACTTATGAGCAACAAAAGAGGTCCTCTAGAAGTAACTCTTAAGCATAACTATAGGTAGGCTTAGCTTCTCTGCTACATATATAAGCTTCATAACGGCAAGCCTCAAGATTAAGGGCTTGGCCTATTGAATTGGGTGTCCCTAATACTTGAGAAAGTATCAGGAATTTCCTTGGTGGTAAAGCTTAATAGTTCCATATTTAGAAAATTAATCTTGTTCCATTGTTGTGGTGGATTGAATTATATACCTCAATTTAGACATATTCTTGGTCTTGATTTGCATTCCTGTAGGTGTGGATCCATTGTAACTAGGAACTTTGAAGATGTTATTTTACTTACGGTGTGGTCCAACTGAATGAGGTGGGCCTTATGATAACTGAAGGCCTTTATAACCAGAAGAAATTCAGAAATATAGAGAAAGCCCAGGGGAGCTGCCATAAGCAGGAAGCCAATGGAGTCCGGAAAAGAAAGGAGAAGACAATGTCGTATGCATTGCCATGTGACAGAAAAGCCAAGGAAGCCTGAAGATTGCCAACCAGCCAGAAGATACCATCCCAGGGAGGAAACAAGCCTCCTACCTGAAACTGTGAGTAATAAATTTCTGTTTTAAATTAACCCATTTGTGGTGTTTGTTTTAGCAGCTAGGAAACTAAAACCCTTAAGTCACCCTTGAAGTTACCCCATCAATATTGTTTCAATATCCTGGCCAATTTACCTCTCCTATTGTGGGTAATATCATGAAATATTTTTGCTAAACTCCACTTTTATTATGGCTATTTCCTTAAGTAATAGCAAGACATGTAGAAATTCTTTAATTATTTGTTGTCCATTTTTTATAAGGGTTCCTGTAGTGTTCAGGGAATTTCTTTGTTTATAAAATATTTCAAGCCATATACCTCATATCTATATTTATATTTGCACCTTTTGCCTTTTGTCAGCTGGCAAATCTATGTAAGAACAGTTAATTTAGCCATTTGAACTGATTTAGCTTCTGGGAGAAGCTTATATATTTAAGGATGAATTAAAATCTGTGATGGTATAGCCTACTTAGAAATTTTTCAGTTTTAAAATGAATCATCTATAAGTATGATTAAGTCAGGGATAGCCAAGGGAGTCTGTAGAAGGTCTGAGCAGGGTACAGATAGTTGCCTAACAAAGGTAGGTGATCATGGGGTTCTGCTTCTTCAGATAAAGGAAAGAGGGTGGTTGAGTTTAGAATGTTGTGGTAGTGGATAGTTGTGTGTGAAGGGAAAGCAGCATTATTTCATAGGAGGTTAAAATATGCTTTGGGGGCGGCTGCCGTGGCTCAGCAGGCAGAGCTCCGACCTGCCGTGCTGGAGGTCTGGAGTTCGATCCCTGGTGCCTCCTGCCCATATGCAAATTAAAAAAATATATATATATGCCTTGGCTACTGGACCTAATGAAAGACTGAAAAAAAGCAGTAGGCCTCTGATGGTATCCATATTAATGAATCAACACTCCTAATACTTGTTCAGACTTTTCATGAACAAAAAGGAAGACAGGTGTGGTGGTTTGAAGTTATATGTACCTAGAAAAACATGAGAGCAACCCCCACAGGAACAGAAGCTGAAAGCAATGGAGCCCAGGAGCAAGGGACCAGCAGATGCCAGCCAGTGCCTTCCCAAGTGACAAGAGGTGTTCCAGATGGCCTCAGCCTTTCTTGAGTGAGGCAAACTCTATTTGGCACCATAATTTGGACAATTTCATGGCCTTGGAATTGTAATTTATGATTTATTAAATTCCGTTTTTTTTTTGGGGGGGGGGTACATGGTCTGGGAATCGAACCTGGGTTTCCTGCATGGAAAGCGAGCATTCTACCACTGAACCACCCATACACCCTAAATTCCTTTTTTTAAAAGCCATTCCATTTCTAGTTTATTGCATTTGGGCAGCTTTAACAAACCAATACGTCCCCACTACTTCTCTTCAATTCTGTACCTCCCTCAAAACCTCCCTCTCTAGTCTTTTCTCAGTCAGCAGAACTCCCTTTAATATTTCTTGTAGGGTAGGTCTTTTGTTGGCAAATTCTTGCAGGTGTTGTTTATCTGTGAAGATTTTATTCTCTCCCTCAATTTTGCAGGACAACCTGGTAGGATAAAGAATTCTTGGCTGAAAGTCTTTCTCATTCAGAATCTTAAATATATCATATCACTGCCTTCTCACCTCCATGGTGCCTACCGAGTAGTCTGAATTCAGTCTTATATAGTTTCCATTGTGTGTAATAAATATCTTTTTTCTTGCTGCTCTCAAGACTTTTTTCTTCTCTTTAAGATTTGACATTCTGATAAATATGTCTTGGAGTAAGCCTGTTTGGATTTGCTCTATTTGGGGTTCACTGGGCTGATTTGGTTTGGATGTTTATGTCTTTTATGAGGTTTGGGAAGTTTTCCCCCATATCTTCAACCAGTCTTCCTATCCCTTACTCTTCTCTTCTCCCTCTGGGACACCAATACATTTTATATTTGTATGCTTCATGTTGTCTGTCATTTCCCTGACATCAAGTTGCATTTTTTCCATCTTTTTTGCCATTAGTTCTTTTGAGCATTCAAGTTCATTTGTCTTATCTTCTAATTTGTTTATTCTTTCTTCTGTCTCTTGCAATGTACTATTGTGAATCTGTAATATGTTTTTCTTTTGGTCTACAGTATCTTTCACCTCTATGATATCTGATATATTTCCATTTATTCTTTCAAATTCTTCTTGAAATACTCCTCTAGTAACCTTTTGATATCTTTCATGTTGTTATGAACAACCTTAATTAGTTGTTCTTAATTCTGAATCCCCTCAAATAATTTAACTTGGTCACTTGGTTAAGCCATATCTGCCTCTTTTTCTGCTTCCCCAGTATCTTCAGGATATCCTGTTTCTTTCCAAACAAGCTTAAGCAGCTGTTCCACATTCTGTCTCCTTGGGTAATTTAATTTGTTCATTTGGCTGAGTCTTGTCTGCCTGGTCCTTCACATGCTTTGTAATCTTCTGTTGTGGACCGGGCATTTTAATGTATTAATGAGGTTATCATGCAGATTTATTTCCCTCCCACGTCTAAGATTTGGAATCAGGACTCCAGCCAGGGTTACTAACTGAAGCACATGCCAAAATCCACCAACTCTGGGAATGGGGGACGAACAACACGCTCCCCAAGAGAGGCTCCTCCTGTGTAGCTGATGGCCCTCAAACTCCCTGTAGGGATGACACCAGGCTTTGGGACCAGGCATTTCAGCTTCACACATCTGTGGGTTTCAGACCTCCATGGCAGGTGGGGAGCGGTACTAAATAGGTCTCTATTGTTGGTTGGCTGTTGGCTGGCACACTCCTCATGTGCTCCCCAGGGAAGGGCCTCCCAGTCCTCACCAAAAAACCAAACAAAAACAGGCACCCCCAGCAACGTGCCACAAGGGTGGGGCGCAGGCATGGACTCCTGTCAAAGTGGAGTCCATGCACAGGAAATACTCATCTATCTTCCAAATTCACCACAGGCACTCCCAGCTGTGAAGCCGAAGGGAAAATCATCCCAAACTAGCTGCAGGAGTAGGCGGAGTCGTGACCGAGCACATTCACCCCGTTCTCTCCATCCCAATTTCTCAGTACTTCTCTCAGGGGCTCCCCATGCAGGGCAGAAGACCTGCCATGATCACTCGCAACCCAGGTCCACCATATCCTGGTCATTTTTCTATCATATTTCTAGTTGTTGCATGGAGATGGGGTGACCCCAACCTCCTCTACTCTGCCATCTTATCAGATGTCTGGAGTCCTTTTTAAGAGAACGAAATTTAGGCACATAAATCCATAGAAGCAAGAAGCTGAAATCAACACAACTAGGAAGAGAAGGGAGAGGCCAGGAAACACCACCGCTTGCCTTGCCATGTGGCAGAGGAGTCAAGGATACCTAGCAGCCTCACCTTCATGATGCTTTGATTTGCACATTTTCCTGGCCTCAAAACCATGGGTGAATAAATTCCCATGTTTAACCCAAGCCATTTCACGGTATTTGCTTTGAGCAGCCTAAGAAACTGAAACAATGGGTTACTAGAACCTTGGAAAGAAATCACAAATCTTTTTGTGGACAGTTGTTGTACCAGTGTTTCTGCTTAAACATGATTATGCTTCTTTTAAACATGAAAAGTATAAATTCATTGGAACATTTGTATTAACATATTTTACTTTTGTGTAATTAACCTAGGAAGATAAAGTTTCCTTTTGATTTGCTAGTTCTTTTTAAATTGAAGTTTAATAAACCATGGAGATCTCATAGCAACTTTAATAAAAATTTGGAGAATTCTAGACAAACCTAATTGCTCCTATGATCCTTCCTTTTTTAGGGTGAAGGGGAAGTCTTTGGGTTACTTAATGGCCATTTTAGGAAACACTAAAATAATTTAGACATAAAAGACACTTTACCAGTTTTATTATCCTGAATTGATGAAAGAAAAAAATCAAAAGTAGTCCTTAGAGGAGATAAAATATGTCCTAACTATCTAAACACAAAAAATATTTATAGTCAACACTTCAAAATCACACAGCAATTAACAATAATGTAAGTAGGAACTTAACTTTTTTCAAAAGTAAGGTCTCTTTTTAAAAATTATTTAAGAACATGTCCCAAAGCACTGACTGAGCATTAATAGATTGTTTTGCTGACAAAAGGAAACTTCCATTAATCTGGAAACAGAATAGTTTAGTCATTGTATAGAAAAAAATATCCAAATTCTAATTTACTCCTTTGGTACATTTTTCATGTAATAATTTGCAATAGAGGATATGTTAATATACCTTTATATGTAATTAGTACTTCTTGGAAATATAAATATACAAATAGTCAATAGATGTAAAGTTTTTGACTACAGTTTCAAAATACAATTAGCTTGGTGTAATAAATAAAACAATGTATTATTATAGTATTACCATCTTGATAAGCTAAATTAACTTTTTAATAAACAAATAAAAATCATATCCATTATCTTGTGAACATATTTGTACTTCTCTGTAATTATTTTTACCTAGTATAACCATTCATATTATTATCCTTAACCAAAGTAGATGATTTTTTCTCCAAACACAAAAGAGAGTGAAATTACAGGAAACCAATAATTGTTTAGTTCTTTTTTTCTTCATACACTCATTTAATATCATGTGAACAATTTTGAGGTAGAAAAACCCAACATATATATTATATCATCCAAACATGTCTGTATATTTGGTTAATTAAAAGCCGTTCTGGGAAATAAGGGTAAATTAAAATTATGTTTAGTGACCAGTATTTTGTATTTGTTTCCTGCTTAGAAATTATCTGGACACACAGGGATTACTTATTACTTAACTTAATAATTTGTCTAACATCATGAAGTAGTTGAGTATCTGGAAATTACAATTTTAGCTAACACAATAAATCCTAACATCCTACAGCAATTTTAAATCTTTATAATATTAAATTCTTTAGATAGACATCCATTATTACCATTTCAATTAGCTGAATATATATGTATATGTGTATATATATATATTCTAAAAACTGATGTAGGAACAAATGGTACTGGGAAAACAAGATATCCACATGCAAAAGAATGAAAATGACCCCTACCTCACACCATAAACAAAAATTAAATAAGAATGGATCAACAACCTACATATAAGAGCTAAAAGTATAAAACTCTTAGAAGAAAAGAGGGAAATATCTTCCTGGCTTTGTATTAGGCAATGAATTCTTAGATTTTACACCAAAGGCATGAGCAACAAAAGAAAAAATGGATAAATTCGATTTCATTAAAATTAAAAACTTTTGTGCATCAAGAGACATTATCAAGAAAGTGAAAGATAACCAACAGAATGTGAGAAAATACTTGAAACCATATATCTGATTATGGTAGTTAGGTTCATGTGTCACTTTGGCCAGGTGATGGTACCAGTTGTCTGGTCAAGCAAGCACTGGCCTATCTGTTGCTGTGAAGACATGTAATGGACTTAAAATCATCAGTCACTTGATTGCATCCGTAGATGATTACATCTGCAGTCAACCAAAGAGGAGTGTCTTCTGCAGTGAGAGACATTTAATCTAATCAGTTGAAAACTTTTAGGGGGGAGGTGATAGCTTCAGCAGTCAGAAGACAGAACTTTCATCTCTACTTCAGCCAGTCAGCCTCTCCTAGGGAATTCAAAAATCTTCATTGGTGTGCCAGCTTGCAGCCTGCCTTATGGAACTTGGACTCATGTGTCCCCACAGTTGCATGAAACACTTTTATAAAATCTCATTCCATAGAATGAGCTGGGACTCAGCATCAAGGGATTGAGAAAACCTTCTTGACCAAAAGGGGTAAAAGTGGAATGAGACAAAATAAAGTGTCAGTGGCTGAGAGATTCCAAACAGAGTCGAGAGGTTATCCTGGAAATTATTCTTAAGCATTAAATAGATATCACCTTGTTATCCAAGATGTAATGGAGAGGCTGGAGGGAACTGCCTGAAAATGTAGAGCTGTGTTCCAGTAGCCATGTTTCCCGATGATGATTGTATAATGATATAGCTTTCACAATGTGACTGTGTGATTGTGAAAACCTTGTGTCTGATGCTCCTTTTATCTACCTCATCAACAGATGAGTGAAAAATAAACAAATGATAGGGGCAACAAAGGTTAAAATTAATTGAGTAGATTGAAATACTAGTGGTCAATAAAAGGGAGTGGTAAGGGGTATGGTATGTATGAGTTTTTACTTTTTTCTTTCTTTTTCTGGAGAGATGCAAATATTTAAAAAAATGATCATGGTGATGAATACACAACTATGTGATGTTATTGTAAGTCCTTGATTGTAACTATGTCAAGGATGTTCATATGTCAAGAATGATTGTACAGAATTAAAATTTAAAAATGTTTTTGCATGAAGAAGAACAAAGGAATGTCATTACTGCAGGGTGTTGAAAATAGATGATAATTGATATTTTAGAATTTTAACTTATGTATGAGACTAAAGCAAAAAATGTTTACTTGGTACAAAATTTATATTTTGACTGGTGCATTTCCTAGTATAACTTATGTAGACAGCTAATTGAACACCATGAGTATAGGGAACCTTGAGTAGAACATGAGATTTTGTTGGTTTGTCCAGAGTGATGCCCTGATAAAACCCACAGTGATTTGAACACTGAATAAAAAAGTATTTGCAAAGTCCCTTTCAGGGAATGGTGAGAAAGGGGGAAAATTCAACTTCCCCAAGCTGAATTCTTGATATTTTCACAAGCCGTGGGAACAACCAAAGCAATAGGCTGAGCCCCCAATCTTGGGGTTTGTTCATATGAAACTTAACCCCACAAAGGATAGGTCAAGCCTACTTAAAATTAGGCCTAAGAGTCACCTCCAAGAGAACCTCTTTTGTTGCTCAGATGTGGCCTCTCTCTCCAGCCAACAAAACAAGCAAACTCACTGCCCTCCCCCTGTCTACGTGAGACATGATTCCCTGGGGTGTGGACCTTCCTGGCAATGTGGGACAAAAATCCTAGACTGAGCTGAGACTCAGCATCAAGGGATTGAGAAAACCTTCTTGACCAAAAGGGGTAAAAGTGGAATGAGACAAAATAAAGTGTCAGTGGCTGAGAGATTCCAAACAGAGTCAAGAGGTTATCCTGGAAATTATTCTTAAGCATTAGATAGATATCACCTTGTTAGTCAAGATGTAATGGAGAGGCTGGAGGGAACTGCCTGAAAATGTAGAGCTGTGTTCCAGGAGCCATGTTTCTTGAAGATGATTGTATACTGACATAGCTTTCACAGTGTGACTGTGTGATTGTGAAAACCTTGTGTCTGCTGCTCCTTTTATCTACCTTATCAACAGATGAGTAGAACATATGGAATAAAAATAAATAATAGGGGGAACAAATGTTAAAATAAATTTAGTAGATTGAAATGCTAGTGATCAATGAAAAAGAGGGGTAAGGGGTATGGTATGTATGAATTTTTTTGTTTTCTTTTTATTTCTTTTTCTGAATTGATGCAAATATTCTAAGAAATGATCACGATGATGAATATGCAACTATGTGATGATATTGTGAATTACTGATTATATATGTAGAAAGGAATGATCATAAGTTAAGAATGTTTGTGCTTGTTTGTTGTTTTTTTTAATTTAAGAATAAAAAAGAAAAGAAAAAAGAATGATTGTACAAAATCAAGCAAGAATGTTGGTATGTCGGTTCATTGTTCATAATAATAATATTAAAAAATGAATAAACAAATAATAGGAGGAACAATGGTTAAAATAAGTTCGGTAGATGGAAATACTAGTGGTCAATGGAGGGGGTAAGAGGTATGGTATGTATGAGTTTTTTGTTTTTTCTTTATATTTCTTTTTCTGGAGTGATGCAAATGTTCTAAAAATGATCATGGTGATGAATATACTATGTGATATTGTGAGCCATTGATTGTACACCATGTATGGAATGTGTGTATGTTAAGTATGTTTGTGTTTGTATGTTTTTTTGTCAATAAAAATATTTTTAAAATCTCATATCATTTACAGATATCTCCAGTTGGTTCTGTTTACCTAGAGAACCCTGACTAATACACTGATAAAGGTTTACTATCCAGAATATGTGTGCGGTATATGGGAACTCTACTTTATGTGTGATTTTTCTGTAAAACTAAAACTGCTTTAAAAATGAAAAAAAAAAGAATGCAAAAGAAATGGGTTAAGGACTTAAATAGACATTTCTCCAAAGACGATATACAAATGGCCAATAAGTACATGAAAAGATTCTCAATATCTTTAGCCATTAGGGAAATGGAAACCAAAACTACAATGAGATACCACCTCACAGTCACTTGAAGAGCTACATTTTTTTAGTTGACTTAACTAAACTTTTAAATTTGTTTCTTAATTCTATTACATATACAATTATTACATAAAGAAACAAAATGTGAAAAGGGGTGCATAAGAAGTATTTATAGTAAAAATTATTTCATAAATTTCTTAGATTACCTTGCACCATAGTAAAATATTACACTCAATATCAATTTTTCTCTCATATTTCTTTGTTATATGCTTTGTATTTCTCTTTTATATATTAATTATACAACTAATACATGCACATGGTAAAAAATTTTTTATAATCTGTAAGTAAAACAGAAAAATATAGTCTACCTATACCCCTAATTACCCTCTCCTCTAAAAGGTAGGCACTTTAAACATTTTATTATGTGTTTTTCTCTAAAAAGTTATGTGCATTTTTGAACAAAGACCTGTGATATGATCAGTAAATGATTTTTTTAGTTATTCATTATATTTCCATGCCTAAGCATGATTTTTAATTGCTCAAAAACATGTTGATGTGCTAGGTTTTGTCTGCAAATAGATGTAACTTTTCAAATATGTAATTAATTCCCCAACTTTTATGACAGTCTTCAAAAGCATCAACCTGCTCAAGACAATGAATATTGCATTTTTGTGCCAAACAGCCTTTAAATTTCAGTGTCTGGAATACAAAATGGTGGGCCTCCATGTTTAGTTGGATCATAAGAAACAACAGATGCGAGGTACTGGAAGCCTTTTCTTGTTACGGACAACATTATATCAACATAGCATTCTCGATCACCTAGATTAACAGCGACTAAGACTTCTCTATCCCAAATGCCATCAAATTCACCATTATTTACTCTGGAAATATAAAAAATGCTGCAACAGTACAATGAAATGTTCTCTGAAGAGCTCTTAAATACTTTGGCTCCAGGAATTTCAGCAATTGGTTCTACTGAGTAAGAAAGATTCTGTTCTAAAATAAATTCTCAAATCCCCAATTCACTGATCTCCACACTGACTACGCTGGGTCCTCAGTCTGCAAACCATCACGTCTCAATGGCTTTTCCACAAAGAGGAAATAATATTCCAAGCCCACTCTTGCCATTAAGAAAAGTATCCAAATGCTTCTTTAATAGCTGATGTCCTTGTTCTTGATGAAATGAAATGTTGCAGCTCACCCACTTTTCTTGTCATTCTTCCATAGTTAGTACTCAGTTTTTCTGCACCTCATTATCGGGGTACTCATTAATTTTGAGGAGAGTTCTTGTATCATAGTTTTGTAGACACCTTTGCCTCACAAGCAGATATCTCCAAGCCACTTTTTGATCAGTAGCAGAAACCCAGAGGTCGTTATTTTTCTTTTCTTTGGGCTGGTCAAACTTTCCATAGAAGGATCTTCCAATTCCTGTGTTAAAGATCATATCCTTGGGATCACCGATCTCCTCGGCCACCTGTTACCACCTGTTCTAGTTTGCTAGCTGCCGGAATGCAATATACCAGAAACAGAATGGCTTTTAACAAGGGGAATTTAATGAGTTGCTAGTTTACAGTTCTAAGGCCAAGAAAATGTCCCAATTAAAACAAGTCTATAGAAATGTCCAATCAAAGACATCTGGGGAAAGATACCTTGGTTCAAGAAGGCCGATGAAGTTCAGGGTTTCTCTCTCAAGTGAGAAGGCACACGGCGAACACAGTCAGGGCTTCTCTCCCAGCTGGAAGGGCACATGGCAAATACAGCATCATCTGCTAGCTTTCTCTCCTGGCTTCTGGTTTCACGAAGCTCCCCGGGAGGCGTCTTCCTTCTTCATCTCCAAAGATCTCTGGCTGGTGGACTCTCTGCTTCATGGTGCTGCAGCATTCTCTTCTCTCTCTGAAGTCTCTCATTCTCCAAAATGTTTCCTCTTTTATAGGACTTCAGAAACTAATCAAGACCCACTCAAATGGGTGGAGACATGTCATCCCCTAATCCAGTTTAACAACCATTCTTAACTAAATCACATCAACCAGGGAGATGATCTCATTAGTTTCAAACATACAGCATTGAGTAGAGATTATTCTACCTT